>VNJZ01004224.1:0-57281 GCA_008042795.1 Drosophila asahinai | reverse complement strand
GAGGAATCCTCGATCCAGGAATCCTCGATCCAGGAATCCTCGAGGAATCCTCGAGGAATCCTCAAGGAATCCTCGAGGAATCCTCGATCCAGGAATCCTCGATCCAGGAATCCTCGATCCAGGAATCCTCAAGGAATCCTCAAGGAATCCTCGAGGAATCCTCAAGGAATCCTCGAGGAATCCTCAAGGAATCCTCGATCCAGGAATCCTCGAGGAATCCTCAAGGAATCCTCGATCCAGGAATCCTCGAGGAATCCTCAAGGAATCCTCAAGGAATCCTCGATCCAGGAATCCTCGATCCAGGAATCGATGAGGATTCCTAGATGGGAGGAATCATCGGAAGAATCATCGGAAGAATCATCGGAGGAATCATCGGAGGAATCAATCATCGGAGGAATCATCGGAGGAATCATCGGAGGAATCAATCATCGGAGGAATCAATCATCGGAGGAATCAATCATCGGAGGAATCAATCATCGGAGGAATCATCAGAGGAATCATCGGAGGAACCATCAGAGGAATCATCGAGGAATCCCCTAGGAAATTAGTAACTATTTAAGGTCAGCAGTTGCTAGAACCAGTTGGGAATTATAGTATAGTATAGAAAGCAGTATGAGAGATGGAGTGAAAGCGGAGAAATTGAGAGAATGAAGTTTTGGCGGGAGAGAGGGCTGCTGAATGGCAGTTGCAGGGGGGTATGGGTATAATAGAGCGAGGCAGGTCGTGAGGCGGGGCAGTCTGTTGGGGAGTTTTGTAGCAGTGGCCGCAGAGGCTGCAGAGGCAGTCCAGAAGGCAGCAGAGGAGGGCAGCGGAGGAGGCAACAGTCCAAGCGGAGCGTAAGCGCGGCGTGTTCACCCAGAAGGCGTTGGCCGGCGAGTCGGGCGTGCACTAATTGTTAGAGATAGGGCGTCTTGTGGCCCGCTTAGGGCAGGAGTGGTGGAAAAGAGGTGAAAGCCCCATTTAAAATATGTATTTACATTACTTAAATCTAAGCCCCGGAGTTCTTATTTTGGCGCAGCGCCAACAAATATAAATTGTTTGCAGCGAATCCTGGACGAGACAGAGCTGCTCCGCCCCCGCCAAACAAAAATATTTAAAAATTTTTAATTAGTTTCAAATTCGGCACGCTGCCTGTTTTGCCTTTTTAAATAATTAAAAATTGTTTAAATAAAAATCACAAAATTTGGTATCAGAAATTTTTTAAGTTGAATGTGTTATCGTCTCTTTTATCTCACCTCGTTAAAAGGTGTTTTTGTTTGATATCAGACATTTTTAAAATGACATATGTATGTCCCATTGTTGTTATAAGTTTTTGTTTAAAACTAAAATGGGAAAAATTAACAAAAAAAATCCATATAAGAAGTTAGTGTATATGGGATCTTTGCTATTAATTTTAATGAGTAATATCTCGAGAAAGCGAATTTTCCCAGATATGTGTTATATACCAAAAGTTGAGCAATCTCAAGGGCTATATGGCCTTGAGTGACTATCAAAATCGTTAGAGCCATTTTTAAGAAAACTTTAAAAACTTAAAAAAAAAATTAATTTTAATTATACATTCTTAAACATTATATTGAGATAAATTATGTTAGGGCAAAGCGATTATCATTTCAAAATACCTTTCAAAAGACATATAGCACGTTTCAGTAGCTTTAGTCGTTTAGAAGTTATGGGCGCGGGAAATCTGGCTTTTTTAGCTGTTTTCCCGCCAAACTAGTGGGAAACCCAAAAAGTCGTAGAACAAAAATTGTTCAGCTCGAGCTGTTTAAAAAAATAAAAGTAGTTCCAGGACTCTAAAACAAAAGAATCGACACACAGACAAACAGACAAACAACAGGACAAACGTTTTCATTTCGGAAAGGCCGTTAAAATCTTGTTTATTGAATATATTTTGAACGGAGTATCGGATCAGGATGATCGAGGTGTCATTCGACGCGTATTTAAAGCTAGATCACAATAACATTAAATATTTGGGGATTTCGCACTTTCACTCCCATTTCTCCTAACCTAATCAGTTTTTGAAAAGTCTTGGTATGCAGTTTCAAAGAGGTACAATACCTTTCGATCAAGATATAAATGGTTCTGATCGGACTATCGTAGCAGACTTTCAGTTATACGGCTGTATATAGTAGTCTCCTTGCGCACCACAGTCTCGGTGCTCATCGTCACTACGTGGACTGCCGTCCACAGTGATTTATCATTCGTTTTCCCTATTAAGAAATAACACTAAATTCAATAAACGCATTTTATAAATCATTTACACAGTGGTCAATAATTTAATAAGTTCTCCAACAACCTTAACATTTATGCTGTTGCCCAGGAGGCGGTACCTCTGTCGGTTTGTGGTCTCGGCGGGAAAGTCAAACTCCTCGGGAAAACTCATCAGACGAGCCACCTCCCGGGGCGTAAAGTAGCGCAGTTTTATTTGCTGCAGCAGATCCAGCCGCCGCTGAAGCACCTCCTCCGTTTTCACCAACTCGGGGCTACTCGTATCGATCTCTTTCACCAGTTCGAATATCCGATGCGACTCCTCCTCCGTCAGAGGCGTAAACGCAGAGCCCGTGCCCTCCGTGTAGTGCGTGTAGCCCTTGGTGAAGCACATGGATCTGCTCTGGGCAGGATGGATTATGTCCATGACCAGGACTCTTTTCGTCAGAACATCATCGGGCACCAGGAAGTCGCTCGGAACATTTTCCTCCACAATCTCCGAGATTCGGGCAAGCGGCTGATCCTGGATTATATCGCCAGGAACTTGCTCCAGAATCTTGTCGCCAGGAAATGGAAAGTCATGATCCCGGCGAGCAATGCAGTAGTAGCGATGCCGCGTATTTGGCACGTTGAACTGCGTGGGCGTCAGTATGAACTCCCGCCAATGGAATCCCGCCTTCTCCAAAGCTTCGATGAACTGGTTTCGCGCCTGAGAGACCTCGAATCCCTTGACATTCTCCATCAGGATGTACTGGAGGCTATTACATTCCGGGATGAGCCCGCAGAGATGGGTGAGAGCGTCGGAGCGCTTGTCCTCCGTGTCCCGCTGCAATCCTTGGCGGGTGTGTGGCTGACAGGGCGGCGACATGAGCAGCATATTGGCATCCAGCTTCCCAAGCTCCTTGGCACTCAGACTCTGGATGTTCCTGGTCTTCACGTGTTTGCTTCCATAATTATGCGCGTAAACCGCATTGGCCACAGTGTTTACATCCATCGCGGCCACTATTTCTCCCTTCAGCTGGGCATCTGTGGGGTTTTAGGTAGCTTAAAGGTATGTTTAAAGGTATATTCATTCACTTACTCACACTTGAACGCATAATGCATGCCGCCAATGCCGCTAAATAGTTCCAAAACCCGGAATTCCATTTTATTATTTAAACTACCAGCTGAGCAACAGCTGTTTGTAAATTGGTGCAGTGTGCCCCCCAGATTTTCCGTTCCTAATCCCGAAATTCACCAGAAAAAGGTGCGGATTTTCTCCCAAACGGCAACTGGTCACACTTGCCGATTTTTAAGCTATTTTAAGCTATTCTCTAGCCATTTTCTAGCCATGCGATTCGCCATTCACAGCGACTAGGCGACACGCACTGATTTCTTCGCAAAAACAGAATCGCAAACTGTTTTCAGCGCTTTTAACGCTATTTACATAACTTTTTGAGGGGATTTCGCATATTCCTCGAGTGGCCGGCACCGGGCTTAATGTGTGCGTGGCCCCAGCAGTAGGAAACGCCCGTGAAAGCAGCGGTAAAGCTAGGTGAAAGCAGCACTACTCGTCGAGCAGAAAAAGGGGGAGGAGAAACCGAACCCACAGCGAAATCCAGTGCTAAACCACCTTGGCAGTGAAATGGGATTCCACTAAGACATCGTCGAGCACGGGACAGATGCGAAGGGACTCTGGATTGGGACTGGCACTGGGACTGCGACTGGAACTTGGAGGAGGCGCACGGCGTAGATGCGTGCGGCCGTTGGCCTGATGCTGTCGCACGGTGGTGGTGGCGTGGAGCCAGCAATGTCCCGGCCGGACTATGAGCAGAGCGCGCTGCATCACAGCTGCCTGCTGGTGCTGCTCCGGGGCGTGGGGCCGTCCCGCGCCCGCGTCTTGCAGCGGGCGTTCGAGAAAGTGCGACGTGTCAGCCACATCCGGGTGAATGGTGAGCTGGATGCCCTTTATTTCCCTAAAATCTGCCTCTAAATCCCTCTCTGTCCCAATAGATTCCTCTGGCAATCCGCGCTCCATCTGGATACGCTTCGTCCACGACCATCCCGTGGAGCACAACGACTGGGGCGACTTTCAGACGCATCGCCGCCTGCTGGGACTCATCACCATTGGCCGCTTTGACAGCCAGACGGAGCTCAACGAGCTGTGCCGCCAGCACGAGTCCCTGAAGGTGCGCTACGGCTCCACGCTGTACGAATCCCGTGCCATTTTCTTTGGGCCCGACGAGCCTTCCCTGGACACCATTGGCGAGGGTCAGGCGCCGCCGCCGCCGCCGACAACAGGAGGTCGCCGCCTCCAGGATGAGTTCACCACGCCCTCGAACTTCCGATCGCAGGCGTTCTTCTATCGCGAGCAGGACACGTGCGCGGATCTCGAGTCCCGGATTGGCGACTTTGCCAGCGCCTTGTTTTGGGTCCTGGAATCGCGGCGCCTGGAGCGATCCCGCGAGAAGGCGGACAAGGTGAGCCTGCTGCTGGCCCCCTTCGAGAAGCGCGACTTTGTGGGCCTGGACATGGAGTCGAGGAACAATCGAAAGAGGTGCGTGGGCCGCGTGATGAAGAACCTGGCGGATCTGTCGCTGCAGGCGGGCCTGGTGGACGATGCGTTGAGCTTGTACCACAATGCGAACGAGACCTTGAAGTCGGTGGGCGACTCCTTGTGGGTGGGCGCCTCCGAGGAGGGACTGTGTGCCGCCTCTGCAATGCTGCTGTATCCGCAAATGCGGGAGATTGAGACGCTGCACCGGAACTCGTCGCTCCAAGAGGCGGGTGAGTAGATATTCTTAAGGGAGTTGCCCTTAAGCTTAATTTCCTCTATCCCCTTTCAGGCACTTCGCCCCTGAAGAGCACGCCGGAAAAGTGGCGGGCCAGCGATGCCACCAAGAAGGTCAGTGCCAGTGGCGAGGACTCTGCTCAGCCTCAGCCGCCGCCGCCGCAGCGCGTGACCTCAAACTCATCTTCCTGCTCCTCGGTATCTTCCCTGGTTACGACGGCCACCAATTCCTCTGCCTCGGACACGCCGTCCACGTCGTCGTCCTCTTCCACTTCCACTATATCGGCGGCCCCCATACCCGGACACCAGCGCAACGGCGACCTACCGGGGAACATCCTGAAGGCCGAGGAGATCACCAACTTCTACCGCAAGGCCATCATTAACTACAGCAAGTACAGGCATGCGGCCACCATCGAGACGGAGGCGGCCCTGAAGGCCTCGCGGATCTGCATCGAGCAGAATCGCCCGCTGGACGTGGCCATGTTCCTGCAGAACATCCTGTACATCAACCTGAGCATGAGCGAGGCGGAGAAGGTGAAGCGGTTCGAGATCATCACGGAGCTGTACCAGCAGATCGGTTACCAGCGGAAGGCCGCCTACTTCCAGCGCCTGGCGGCCCTGCAGCACGTCAAGCAGGGCAGCCAGGCGCCGGACTGGAACCAGAGCTATCGCCTGATGCTGGGCAGCTTTACGGGCTACCTGCTGTGCCTGGATCCGCTCGAGGTGCTGGAGAATGCCGCCGGCTGGCCGGCGCTGCAGATCGACCTGGTCCAGACCCTCATAACGGCCGCCAGGCGGTTGGGGCACTCTGCCCTGGCCACGCGACACATGACCTTCCTGCTGCAGACCCAGTGGGACAATATGTCGCCTACGGAGCAGAGCGAGATGGCTGTGCAGCTGCAGGTGCGTACGGGAGAGGTTTCTGAGGGGTAACTCTATATATTTATGGTTATTTCTGGCAGAATTTAAGCGCCCAATGCGAGGGCTCACCGGTTCCCCTGGTGCTGGAGAATGGCACTGTGATACCGCCCGCCAATCTCACCGATCTGCCCTACTGCCTCGATCTGCAGGTCAAGGACCTGCCCGCCCACCTGCGACCGCTGCGCATCAAGGTGGCCAAGGCGGACAGCGGGCCGTTCCTCTTCACGCCCATACACTTTAACTCGGTGGACAGGAGAGACAAGAAGAAGGACAAGAATAAGATAGGTGAGAGCTTGTGATCCTTAATGATAAGTTGTGATAACTTCTCTCTCTTTCCCCAGCTTTTCTGTGGGTCCAAAACGATCTGAGCGAGGTCACCGTGCGCCTGCGCAATCCCCTGCCCTTTGAGCTGGCCGTCACGGACATGAGATTATTGACAAACGGCGTGGTCTTCGAGTCCCTGCCGCAGACAATTGTCCTGCAGCCACACGTGCCCACCTATGTGTCGCTCCATGGCACGCCCATTGAGACGGGGCAGCTGGATCTTCAGGGCTACAGCACGCACACTCTGGGAGTGAAGTCCAACTGCCGGCTAAAGCATATGCGAGGGCGCAGCTTTCCGCCCAACTACCTGGTGGATGTGATACCCGCCTTGCCCAAAATCGAGGTTAAGACTTCCCTGCCGCAGACTGCCACGTTCAGTAATATGAACAGTGCGGATATTGTGGTTACCTCGGCCAGCCTGACCCTGTATAATGGGGAGTCCTCCAGCTGCACGATAACCATAACGAATGAGAGCGCCACACTGCCGCTGGAGCATCTGGAGGTGAACATCAACTCGAATGTGGAGCAGGAGCTGCAGAGGAAGATCTTCCGGATAGACGAAGAGGCATTGAAGGTAAAGGAGTCGTATTTCTTTATAAATCCTTATTAATATTCACTGTTCTTTTGCAGGCCAAGCTGCCCGTGCCTCCTCTCGGTTCGATTGACTTTGATCTCCATGTGTATGCCGAAGCCGACTTCGTTTGTCCCCAGCCACCGGCTTCGGTGCATTCCAGTGCTGCTGCTACTGCCGGGGATTATGGAGCTGCTCCCTACTCCCATATGTCCAACTCGGGGCACGCCAGCCTGCCCTCGAGGGTGAGTTCGCCGCAGCATCGTCGCCACGAGCCGCAGAACTCCAGCTTTCGTTCCACCATCTCGGCTGGCCAGCATTCGCTGGCTGCCTTGAGTTTGCAACCAGGCGGAGGGCCCTCCAGCCTGGGCTCACAGTACTCCCAGCACATAGAGGCGCAAGTGCGCCTGAAGTACTCGGGTGGGGAGGCTCTAACGGCGGGCTATTGCCGTCAGTGTGCGGTGTCCTTTAACCTGGAGCTGTTGCCCAGCGCTCAGATCACCAGCTGGGATGTGCTGCCCGCCGAAGTGTGAGTAATAACTTTATTTATTTTATTTATATGATTTAATAATTGAAATCTTAACGTTTAGAGCCTCCCAGTTCTACCTGGTGCTGGATATATCCAATCTAACCGCTCAAGAGATGTCGCTCAACTACACAGACACCAAGAATATACTCATCGAGGCCAAAGAGAGCTGCCGGGTGCCCATACCTGTCGATCGCTGCTCGCTGGAGCAAGTGGTGGCCGCCCGGGCAGCAGAGGTGGCTGAGAACCTGGAAAGGGGTAGGTGTACCTCTTATTACTTTCATTTATAAATAGTAATTGTATCTTCTATCATTAGAACTCTGCTTTCGGACGCAGCTGCTGTCGTTTAACGATGCCCTGAGCAAACTCTGTTCGCAGCACATAGCCGAAAGGGTGAAAATCAATTGGCTGCTGACTGGCACAGATATTCAGGGCATAGCCTCGCTGCGTGGGATTGTGCTCTCCCAGTCCATGGTGGACTTGACGGCTGTGTCGCCCTTGCAGTGGTGTAAGTAGATCTTGATCGATTTAAGACTGATTACTATTGCTTTTGCTTTGCTTTGTTTAGCCATCAGCTTCCAGGAGACTCTGGTGCAGCCGCACAGCGAGATTGTGTGCACGGTGGGCCAGCGTTCGCTGCTAAGCATCCAGCTGGCCAATCAATCCCTGCAGCCGCTCAGGAACCTGGTGTTGAGCATCAAGTTCTACCAGGATTACCTGAACGGCATGGAGAATTACAATCTGGAGACACGCGTGGCCATTTCAGGACCAAATAAGTAAGGCATTTCACAGATATAGCCGAATTCAGTAAGATAAAGCCTTAAATCCTTGCCAGAATTGCAATTCCCTTGCTGGAGAAGCAGGAGCAGAGGCAGCACACATGCTCTGTGATATTCTTTACGCCCGGCCGCTTCAAGGCCAGCATCGAGTGCTCCAGCAATCCCCAGAAGCAGCCGGAGCTAACCCGCTCCTGTCCGCCGGCTGCTGCAGGTCAATTAGACGACATGTTCTCCGCCAGCTACGACGAGCAGCAGGCGCATGTGTGGAAGTTCATTCCGCCCATCGAGGTGACCGTGGTCGAGCAGTGAATTGTTGTTAACTGTCGCTAGTTTAATTTCGTTATTATGTTTGTGTATGTACCCATTCCCGATTACCCGATTACCCGATTACCCGATGAACATGTATTCCCACGCAAAGCAATTGTTTGTAAAGAAACCAACTCTAAACTAGTTACGCAATAAAAACGCATAAACAATGTATATAATTAAGCTCAAACATGTAATGTATGTACTTTATGCTTGATACTGAACAATGGCCATAAACGTAAACATAAATCTTGTAGAACCTATAGAGTCCATGCCTGCATAGATAGCAAATGTTCCGCGCACTAAAGCATTATACATTTTGATAACAAGCTCGTATTTACAAATATTTTTATACAACAATTACCGGGGCAATACACACACACACATACACGCATGTATCATTATAAATTATAATACACTAAAACATTAAGATTGTTGCTAAAGAAATTATATGCCAATGAAATGTGTGAATATCTTGTAGTCGAAATGCAATAATAAACTCTATTTGACGAAATTCGCCAGTGTCTCAGTCTCAGCCCAGTCTTCTTATCTCGTCCATGGTGAAGCCGTTGCGGTTGAGGAGGATGCAGGAGAGCACGTACACGTAGTAGCCACCGGGTATAAAGGTCAATGCCCCGATAATGCTCAGTGCCCACACTCGATCCGAGTGCTCACGGTCAGTGTCAGTCACCCAATTAAGCGTGGCGAAGACGATGCAGATCTGGAGACAAAGAAATGCGGACAATGCCGGACAAGGATGAGTCATCCCTTGGTTCCACTTGACAAAAAGACACTCACTAGGCCACCGCTAAACAGCGCCAGGATAATGATGATGGTCTTCCAGGGAATTGGCCGCCGGATCGTCGGTTCCACCCACTGTTCGTTCACGAACCCATCGGTCTCGCACTGGGTCTCCACCACCTTGACATATTCCCCGACTGCTGGCGCCGGGCTGGCTGCGTTGAGACGGCGACGTGAATCCGTTTTGGTGGGCTGCATCTTTGTTGAGTTTGAATTTTGTTACTGTACGAATGTTAAGCGGCAATTTTAATTAATTTTGTTTCTAATGTTATCAGCGTCGAACAGCTGGTGGCGCAGGGCTGCCAACCTGGGGAAATGTTGGTACAGTGGGCACTAGTCACTAAAATCGAGTCATAATAATGTACAAATTTTAACTAAATTTATTCGCTATACCCAAAAATAAAATTCTTGAAATACATTACATTTGTAAATGATGCTGGATATGTGCTAACATCTGGAGCTATCCGAGTAAGTTGACAGCTTTTTTTTTAATAATAAAAATTCCAATATTTTTTTCAAATCACTTTTATTTGTTAAGTGTCATTATTTGTTGTAATCAATTTTCAGTTTTTCTGTGTAAGTAAGGAACAGACTGATGCGGCTCCTTCTTTCGGCTGTCACCATGCAGAGAACTCTGTAAAAGAAAATATATATATCTTGATTAGAATGAAAATATAGTTTTAAATATATTGAAAATAATGAATTTGTAATCAGTTCTACTATCATGATAAATCAGTCATAGACATCAGATGTCCCTATCATAAATTCTCATCATAAAAACTAAAGCTGGGTGACTTTTTAAATATAATAGTTACCTTCGAGTTTAGGTAGCCCCTTTCTGAATAGTTTTTCAGGCCATTTCAGTCCTTCTGAAAAGTTAGTTAGTTTAAAAATATATTATTTTATGTAATTATAATTAAAAATTAGTATTTGCAATCAGTTCTACTATCAAGATAAATCATTCATAGACAACAGATGTCCCTATCTTAAGTTTTCATCATAAAATCAAGATATAATATCAAAAAGTGTACTTACAGACTGAAATCTCTTTCTTTGAGCGTTTCCACGGCGTCTAATAAGGTTTCTAGAAAATAAATAAAATCTTAGTACAACTCGGGTTGGGAATACATATAATAGGAATCAAATTATGGCATATCAGTTCTACTATCAAGATAAATCAGTCATAGACATCAGATGTCCCTATCATTGATTGTCATCATAAAAACTAGTTTTTTCGCTATTTTTAAGGTATACTTACAACCATATTTAATCTGGCACTCTTATTTCCAAGGTGGCTCATAGAAAAATCATCAAATTTAACCTGAAAATATGATAAATTAAATTAATAATTTATAATCTTCAAAGAAATGTCTTTACAAAGATTTTGTAAAATCAGTTCTACTATCGAGATAAATCAGTCATAGACATCAGATGTCCCTATCATTGATTCTCATCATAAAAACGTGTTTTTCGAGTTTCTAAAGATATACTTACCATTTTATGTACTCCGGCAGTCTCGCTGCCAAGGTGTCTCAAGCCAAATTAGCCTGAAAATATCAAAGAAATAATTTATTTTTTTACGAACCTTACAAAAGGGGCATTTAATTGAATATTTTTAAATCAGTTCTACTATCAAGATAAATCAGTCATAGCATCAGATGTCCCTATCTTAAGTTATCATCATAATAAATGTACATTTTATTAGCGAAAATATTACATACCTTTTGGGAAGGTCTGAGAAGTCTCAGATTTATCATCCTATTTCCGGTAATGGTTTCACGCTGCTCTATCCCGCATTTTTCTGAAACATGTGGTCCTTCAAAACTAGAGTCTGGATTGTTCGGTGTTATCTTGTGAAAATCATATTAATTTTAATCTACTTTGCTTCAACACGTGGTGTCCGCCAGTGTTGCTAGGTGAAAATTTTGCTTTCTCCCTAAAAAATCTCAAATAGTCATTATTACGTTAACGTAACGATCTACGACGTAAGTGAACAAAAACGTGAAGATTTACGACGTAACTGAACAAGTATCGATGGTTTTGATGAAACTCGTATTTAAATCAATCAGTTCCGAAACAAAACCCTATGCTTTTCCCCTAAAATTTCTAGGACATCATCAAAAATTAACAGATTTTATTGGCAACTGGTCACACTTAATGAGCTTGGCGCTGCCAAGCTGATACAAAACGAGAAAGAAAGCTAACTTCGGTAAACCGAATATTGTATACCCTTGCAGTCTGCAATTGGATCATTAAAAATCGAACCATTTTAGTAATGTTTAAAAAACATCGAATTTTGTAAATTTTCCTTTTTACATGTAGAATTTTACATTTTATATAAATCGACCGATCGCTTCTATGGCAGCTATATGATATAGTGGTCCGATCTTATATATCCATATATATATCTGCTATATCTCAAAATTTATAGAAATACGTTGAAAAACAGAGAAGTAAACTTTTTTTTTACATTAATTACGCCACTATTCCTATGGCAGCTATAGGATATAGTTGTCCGATTTCGGTCGTTCCGACATATATACTGCGTGCTAAAGAAATAAGACTATGCTGAAAATTTCAGCTCGATAGCTCAAAAACTGAGAGACTAGTTCGCGTAGAAACCGACAGACGGACAGACAGACAGACGGACATGGCTAGATCGGCTCGACTGCCGATGCTGATCATGAATTTATATACTTTATGGGGTCGGAGATGCCTCCTTCACTGCGTTGCAAACATCTGGTCAAAATTATAATACCCTCTGCAAGGGTATAAAAAAAATACTAAATGTTAGAAAACTGACTTTTTGGTGCCTTTTCGAGTGGTGAAAAAATGTATTTAAATCTTTCAAATTCACCACTTGGTTTTTCCATACTTTTTTTTTTTATTATATAAATAGATATTGCGAATCGGACGCTGTCGTGGATACATGACTTGTCCTAAACATTTTCAACTATCGCATCCTAATTGGCCAACAAATTATATTGCTTATTTCTTATGATTTACATGGCAGTCGACGGACCTTGCATGTGACTAATCTCTGAATCAACAAAACTAATCCTCACACTCACAACTAGCAAAAGACTGTCATAATTCAAATCGAAGGCATTTCGTAGGAAAACACGTTTTTAAGGCATTCAATTTACATATCCTATATGAGAGATGATTATCAACCAGGCTTCCTTCTGGATTCAATCTAAATTTGTGAACTTGGAATTGATAGAACCGTGTATGTTTTGATTTTCAACTATTTCTAGAAAGAAATTTACAATTTAAATGTTTAATATTACAATTTTGTTAAAGGTAGATTTATCAACTCCTAATCCCGCCAAATTTTGATTGGACCGGAAATGAGAGCCGGGCAGAAAGGCATATTCTTTTCGTGTGGCAGGAAGAGTAATGAATCCTTTAACAGGTATACAGAATGAAATGGGGTATATAATAACAACATTAAGTTAAAATCTTATTTTTTTTGGAGTTATGACAGTCTTCTGTTAGGTGAGCTATCTTTAAACTAACTTTGCCCCCGCGTGTTCACGGGTCCTCTGTGGATGTGGAAGCCTCCTCCTGCACCTGCTCCTGCTCTTGCTCTTGCTCCAACTCCTGTTGCTGTTGCAGTCGCAGTCGCTTCTTGGCCTGGATATCGGCCAGCGTCTGTTCGATGGAGCGCATGTCCTTCTTGTTCTTGCTGGGCACGAACCCATAGCTTTGGTTGGTCTCCGTCTTCCGTGCCGCCTGCAGGGCGGCCGACTCTCCGATGAGGTGGGCATACTTGGCCTTGTAGTTGGTAGTGGGCTTAACTTCGCCACCGTCCTGATCTCCGGTCGCGGAAGAGGAGCCAGCTTCGGAAGTGGAGGCCTTTTTGTCGCTCTGCTCCTGGGCCAGCCGCTCTCTCCGCCGCTCTGCATACTCTTTGGCTATCTCCGCATTCCAGCCGTCGCCGTTCCGCCGGGCCGTGACCTCGTCCTCGCCGGGCGCATGTTCCTTTTTGTACACCACCGAATGCCTGTCCACATCCTCGCGGCCGAAGCTCATGGCTATGAAGCCGCCGTTTTCGGCTATTTCGTGTATGACCGAGCGATGCACTTTGTCCAGCGGCTGGAACTCAATGCACAGTCTGTCGTCCTTGGCGAACCGCGCCATCCGCTCGTCCACATACTTCCGGAAGCGGAGTAGCTCCTCCTTCTGTTTGTTCTGCATTCGCTCCATCATTTCGCGCTGCTTCTTGATCAGCGTCTTCTGCTGCTCGTTGTTTGCAGGCGGCGCGTCCATGGCGTTCAGTATAGAGTCAAGGAGGTCCATTTTGTCCCAGGGGATTTCCGCGCTTTTCCGCCTTGTATTCCTCGCCCGTTGTTGATCAATTCACGCTGCGCCCCTGACGCCAAGAAAATGCGAAGGAATCTCAGTTAATCGGCCATTCGCTCTTGCGGGCGGATTCTAGATGACTTACCACTCTCTGGCGGTTATTATTAGCCTGTCGCGGTGTTCGAATGCCGTCGATTTGTTTGTTTTATTTGGGTAAGAATAATTATAATTATATTGGCAACCGGTGCTTGTGCACCAAATAACGAACGGGGATGCCAACTTACGCAGAACGGCGGTATTTCGGTATATTTTCATTACACAACAGCTGATTACACTGATCGGCAGGACTTTTGTATTTGAAAGTATAAAACACTAAAATTAAATGTATGTATTTATCATATTATTAATTATTAGTTAATATTCGCGGAACCTAATGAAATCAATAGACATTTCTAAATCTAGTCTATCAAATAATTTCCAAGTTGGCTAAAAGCGCTTTTTGTAGCTTAGTGTATTAGAGCTTCCCGCAAAAGAGTTGGCAGGTCTCTTTAAACGACAGGCGCGTGTTGTGTGTTTGAAATACATTTTTCGCACTTAAGCCACCTAAACACCGTTATAAATTGTAAGCACGTGGTGGAATGGAGGCCAAAAAGGCCACCCTTGTCCACTGGTTTCGCAAGGGTCTCCGGGTCCACGATAATCCGGCTCTATCGCAGATTTTCGCTGCCGCCAATGCCGCGCCCGACAAGTTCTGCGTCCGCCCGATTTTCATACTGGATCCTGGCATCCTCGACTGGATGCAGGTGGGGGCCAATCGCTGGCGATTTCTCCAGCAGACGCTTCAGGACTTGGATGTGCAGCTACGGAAACTCAATTCCCGTTTGTTTGTGGTGCGTGGAAAGCCCGCGGAAGTTTTCCCCCGCATCTTCAAGAGCTGGCGCGTGGAACTCCTGACTTTCGAGTCGGATATCGAGCCCTATTCCCTGACCAGAGACGCTGCGGTTCAGAAATTGGCCAAGTCCGAGGGTATCAAGGTGGTAACCTACTGCTCCCACACGATTTACAACCCAGAATTGGTTATAGCCAAGAATATGGGAAAGGCCCCGATTACGTATCAAAAGTTCCTGGGCATCGTAGACCAACTGAAGGTACCCAAGGTTCTAGAGGTTCCTGAAAAGCTCAGGGGTGTGGCTCAGCCCCCCAGGAATGAAGTGGAGAAGGAGGATTCAGCGGCCTACGATTACCCCACCATGGAGCAGCTGGTTAAGCGGCCAGAGGAATTGGGACCCAATAAGTTCCCGGGCGGTGAAACGGAGGCTCTCGGTCGCATGGACGAGTCCCTAAAGGATGAGCTGTGGGTGGCCCGCTTTGAGAAGCCCAACACGGCTCCCAATTCTCTGGAGCCGAGCACAACAGTCCTGAGTCCCTACCTAAAGTTTGGATGCCTCAGTGCTCGTCTGTTCCATCAGAAACTCAAGGAGATACTCAAGCGCCAGCCGAAGCACTCCCAGCCACCCGTTTCGCTGATTGGACAACTTATGTGGCGCGAATTCTATTACACAGTGGCCGCCGCCGAGCCCAACTTTGATCGCATGCTGGGCAATGTCTACTGCCTGCAGATTCCGTGGCAGGAGGAGCCCAATCACCTGGAGGCCTGGACCCACGGTCGCACCGGTTATCCCTTTATCGACGCCATAATGCGGCAGTTGCGCCAAGAGGGTTGGATCCACCATCTGGCCCGGCACGCGGTGGCCTGCTTTCTCACACGTGGAGATCTCTGGATCAGCTGGGAGGAGGGGCAGCGGGTCTTTGAGCAGCTGCTGCTCGATCAGGACTTTGCACTTAACGCCGGCAACTGGATGTGGCTCTCGGCCTCGGCCTTTTTTCATCAGTATTTTCGGGTCTACAGTCCGGTGGCATTTGGCAAGAAAACGGATCCTCAGGGCCACTACATCAGGAAGTACGTGCCGGAGTTGGCCAAATATCCCAATGGCTGTATCTACGAGCCCTGGAAGGCCACGCTGGCGGATCAGCGGGCCTATGGCTGTGTTCTGGGCACCGATTATCCGCACCGGATAGTCAAGCACGAACTGGTGCACAAGGAGAACATCAAGCGGATGAGCGCTGCCTACAAGGTGAATCGGGAAGTGCGCACCGGCAAGGAGGAGGACTCGTTCGAGGAGAAGCCGGAAGTCTCTACAACGGGCAAGCGGAAGGTGCGAAAGGCAGCTGGTAACGCCGCTAAGCGAAAGCGTTAATGATTTAAATATTTAGTTATACTACATACCTTAAAAAGGGGTAGATGTTATAATCTGTTAATTAGGAAAAGTATCTTTGATAAGTGTTAGAACGACATGGAATCCTTTTCTAAATAAACTTAACTTGTATTGAACAAAACACGATCATTTGTAAATGAAATGCCGCCAAGCGAAAGCGTTACCTTAACGTTATATATTATACTACCTTAAAAAGGGGTAGCTGTTATAATCAGTTAATTATGAAAAGTATCTTTGATAGGTCTAATAACGACATGGAATCTTTCCCTAAATAATCTTATCTAAATCGGTAATTTGTAAATATTTATCATACCTTTTTAAGAATCTATTTCGATTTCCTTTTCGAAAACGAATTGGCCTTGAAGTAAACTTCCTTCCAATCGAGTTGGTTTGCCTGTCGAGCTCAGTTGTAGATCTGCTTTGGGAACTCCAGTAATATCTTCTATTCCAGCAACGTAAGTTCTTATTTTTGTCTAGGAACTAAAGTATAATAGTATTTTCTCTAGACCATGTTCCGCTTGATGATGTTGAGTAACAAGCTGGCGCTGCAGCGGAGTCTGGTCTCCCGGCTGACCTCTCGCTCGATCATGTCCACTGGGCGCCTTTGCAACTCAACTACTCGCCCGACGAGCATCGAAGGAGTCACAGCTACCGACATCAATGTTTTCGAATTGGCGAAGAACGATATTGAGTTCACTCACAATTTCCTCAGCAATATGTCGGTGCTGGAAAATGCCCAAGATCCGAATGAATCCATTGAGAAGGATGAGGATGATTCATCACCTTTGGATGGCATTGGTTCCGAGGAAAGTCCAATGGCTGGTGTCCCTACATCTGTGCAGGGCGTCGATGGCAGTCCAATCGATTCCATCGAGATTGATGGCTGGAACTGGAACGATGGCGATGATCCCACAGTGCAGAATAACCGCAAGGATGTCGACATCGGCAACGACGACGAGTACAAGGCCGAGTTGGCACTTCGCGTGCCAGAGGTTCGAGAGGCCCAAACCGAGTACAAGGGCATCAAGGTGAAGCTGCCCGTGACGGCCAACGAGGATATGGGCACCTATCGCTTCCGACGCGATCCCGTGGACCTCAAGGAGCTCGGCGACGACACGCGTCTCGTCAAGTTCGACAAAAAGTAGGCATTCCCAATGCAACTCGATCAAAATATCATGTTTCCCTGTTCCACCTTAATCCTTAATGTTTTCCAAATTTCTCCGGATTAACTGGTTGAGCTCCAGCACTTCAGCCCTTTTTCTTCCATTTAAATCCGAATTAATTGTCAATAATTTCACTAAATAAAATACACCAGGGCAGGCAATTAAAAGTATTTAAAAATTATGGATTTTTTAAGCAGTTTAAGGGCTTTTAAGGAGTCACGAATGATCAAGGGAGTTTCTTATATGAAATACGATCGATTAATCTAGAATAAAAGGCGGAAGCTATGGGTTTTTGGCAATAAACAAAAAAATAGTTTTTGAAATAATTTATAGCAATGGCTATTACAAAAATAATGTTAGATTTAGCCACATAATTAAACATTTTACCGAACTGCTTTGTTGTAGATACTGTGCGTGTGCCGGTAGAGGCCGGGCAAATAAACTTTCCGACTCCTTAACATTTTAGCCTTGGAATTAACTTCATCGCAAAACGAGTTGTGTCAGTTGTCTAGCTGAGCGAGAACTTTAGTCATAGTGAATATTTCGGCAAGATAGGACCTTCCAATTTTTGTGTGTAAACTAGGGTAATAGTTTGTACAATTTGTAAAATTTTTACTCTGCTTTTTCTGGTGACAAACACTTTTCGTTCATAGATAATCTCTCTCGAACACGACCAAAAAGGAAAATTTCAAAAACCATGTTTCGCTTACTGATGCTGAGGAACAAGATGGTGCTGCAGCGGAGTCTGGTCACCCGTCTGACCACTCGCTCCAACGTGGCCGCCAGTCTGCCATACAGTTCCGCTCACCGCTCTCGGTTTATCAATGGAGTAATGGTCGTGGACGTTAACTTGGACGAAATGGCCAAGGGCGATGCCGAATTTGCTCGCAGCTTCGCCAACTCTCTTAGCTTGGATCGCTGCCTGTTCCAGCCGGCGGAAGGGTCGGTGGGGATGATCGAAAACCAGTCGCCTCCGCTGGAGGACACTATTCCCGTTGGCGGATCACTCCCGCCGGGTGGTGCTCCCAGTTCCGTGTTGGACAACGATGGCAATACCATTAAGACCACTGAAATCGACGGATGGAATATGGATGATGAAGAGGATGCCATCGAGCAGCAGAGCAACCAGGACGTTAAAGCCGAAAATGTTAGCATCGATGATGTCGACAAAAAGTAGGCGATTCCAGTAGAAATCCCCTGCCTAGAGCGAAGCATGCTTTTGTTCCAACCCAACCCTTAAGCAGCTGACCTAATATCGTTTTGTTGTAAAAATTCGTCGAATCTAGTGATCGACATGTTAGGGGAAAGCACTTTTAAAATTTTGTAATGAAAGTTTGATCATCGCTTGCATTCTAAATCAAAACATAATTTTTTATATATTCTGGGGGGTAGAACTATGGGATAGCGGACTCTCTCGGTTTTCCTTCTACGCTTTGCCTGCAATGTGATAGCACAGTATCACATTTTTAATATTTATAACTAATTTTCCTAGAACTGATTTGAAGCTAGCTATCTACTCGGAAAGCGGAACGATTTGAAGAGGAGTATATACTCTTTTAGTCGTAGTTTTCACAGTGCCAGCCTTTTGTCCAGTCCAGATGCTAATCCAAGCGTACGGACAGCTGGACGGACAACCAATGGCAATATGCAAAATTGCAAAATTGTTTGGCGTTCGTTTGATGATTATCATCTGGCCGACATTGACGCGGACATGGCCACTAAGAACTGCCAGTTGGCTGGCGACCGCCCCCGCCCCCGCCCAGTCATGCTTGAATGAAAACCCAATCCAACTACGGACACTGCCACCCACTTGCACTCGCCATATCACAAAAGATCGTTCTTGTGGTCAATGGCAACCGAAACCGGGGCAAACACTTGCCATAAATTGCATTAAAAGCGGGCCAGGAGCGAAAACTACTCGTAACAATGCAGCGGACATAAACATGCTGCAAAATGTTTGTAGGCTCTAAACCAAAATTGAATTTGCGGTTTTGCCTGCGGGAATGGTGGATGTGGGCGTGCCTGGTGGTTATGTGTTGTGCTGTGTGGGAGGTGGGTGGGATCACGCAGGTGGAGCATTGCAAATAACTGTAAATGAAGCTAAAATGCGGTCAGCCAAATGGGGGGCTGCAATAAAAATGGCCAGGGGCAAACGCAAAGGGATGCGGGAGTTGGGGTCAACACGATTGATATGGTCACTGAGAGATGATTTCGGTAGAGCTGAATTGTTTGCCTCCATAGGTTTCGGGGTTATCTAAATAATACGTTATCAACGAGTGGAAGTGGAATTATCAATGTCCCAACCTTCTATTTATTATATTTATCTCCTTCTTGTTCGCACTCGCGAGTATTTATGTGTCAAACCGTGGTTACGAACTGGGGCGACTTATAATAAAGCTTTTCTGGGTGCTTTTTTTAAATTAAAATTTGATTACTATTTTTATTTTAAGAACTTTTTGTTTAAACTCGACAGGAGTAATATTTCCTTGGGAAGATTCGCCCAAAAAAATGGTCTTGGGCAGGGCCAGCCACTAAAAAACGCATTTATATTTTAATTAAATTGACATACCTTTGGGTACCAGGTATCTCACACTTGACTGTTTCTTTCTTACTTGTGTGTTTTTGATTAATACCAGAGTTCTTTAGAGAGTATCATGACATGTTAAGTTCAGTATTAAAACAGCGGATTTTCCTTTAAGATATTTATATTTTTGGGGTACTAATTGAGATCAGAAAAGAATAGAAATAGAATCTTTAGAAAAATAGAAATTTTAAATTAATATTCTAGTAGTTACTAACATACATAGATTACGATTTACGAACTTCGTGTAATAATACTTAAATGGATTTTAATGAATAATGATTAGGCATGTCATCTTTTCTCATCGATGGACAATTGATCGCCGTCGTCTTAAATCATCTGCTCGTTCTCGTTGTCAGTCAGTGGTCGTCAGTGTGGCTAGTGATAAGGCAAAATTACTCTCATTTATAATAAAATAAATATAATGTACATACATACATAGGGCGAATTTAAGTATGTAATCTACGGTCCCAGCTAATTCAATTGTATAAGCCACAACAATGTCAATGTATGGCTGGTTTCATGGACTTCCCAGGAGATATAATTTTAACTTTAATACCAGTTATAGGTATTACATTAATTAATGCTATAAAATCAATGATGATAAAGAATTTCTTGTTAATTTCGGCTTCTGCTGATAAAAGCTGTGTACCACAATATGGACAATAAGCTGATAAGCATTTTTATTGGAAAATAGGAATTTCAATAAATATTCTGTAAATTAATTTCTATTATTTAAATCCACAATATCGTATTTAGCCCCTGGGTGGCGTACAATTTGAGGTGATGTTGCTGGGTACATAATAGCCCCTGGGTGGCGTACAATTTGAGATGATGTTGCTGGGTATATAATAGCCCCTGGGTGGCGTACAATTTGAGGTGATGTTGCTGGGTACATAATAGTCCCTGGGTGGCGTACAATTTGAGATGATGTTGCTGGGTTCGTGTTCTTTTCGCAAATATAATGGTTTTCCTGACTACAATATTTGGTTTTCATTTTATGAGATACAGACCGCAACTTTACACAATCATAACTACTTCGATGACGAGGCTGCCCACTTGACCACTTCAGATAAGGAGCTTCCCGTCCGGTAGTGTCCGATATGAAGTTATAATCCGAATCCTCATCTATGATGTCCACCCAATAGGATTTGCAGCTTCTCAAGTGATCAGTGATGTCGACCCACTCTCTATAGTTCTGGATGCTAACCAGGTGGGCATTCATGCTTCTACATTCCTCTCGCGCATCATACCAGTCAAGTTTGTCATAGTGCTCGATATAGTAATATTTCCCTCCAATCTCCTGAAATCTCTGGGAAGAGCTCTGTGGATAAAGAAAGAGATTGAGATAAATACTGAGAGGGAGCAAATAAACCAGGTTTCTTATCCAGGTTGCCATTCCTTTCCGAATCCTGAATATACTCACCACTTGCCAAACGATGGCGAAAACTAAAAGGACTAGAAAAATACTCATATTAGTAAAATATAAATTTTATCAGTAGCTTCACACGACAATAAGATGAAGACTGATTTTTTCCCCGAATGACTTCGTTTTTTATAGACAGTCGCAGTTGTATTAACAACAACATTATCAATTTATTGCCTTTTTAATTGTATTTCTTGGGGCTTATCAATATACATATTTAAGTTGTACTCAGAATTATAAACACTTAAAAAATATATATTAAATATAATTCCAGAAAATTTTCTTCATTTTAGCTGCTGATAAGAAAATATAAATGCGTGGCAAAATAAATTTTTCAATAGATTTTTGATGTTTAATTATGTACTTCAACTTTATAATATACATATTTCTTAAATGGCAGCTTCAGCTGCTACTGAAAAATAAACTGTGTACATAGGGACATGTAACTGATAAGCAATTTGATTGGAAAATTGAAATCTCTGGGAACAGCTCTAAGGGTAAAGAAAGAGATTGAGATATATACTGAGAGGGAGCAAATTAACCAGGTCTCTTATACACCGCGTGTTTATTAATTAATTTTAACAATTTAATATAAAAAAAAAACTCAGTTTTTTATTTAAAAAGGAATCAAACACATATCCTAAACTAAAACCAATATTATTTTGAGCTCTTTCGTTAAATACAATTACTTTTCCATTCCTTTTCGAGTCCTCAATTATACCCACCCCTTGCCAAACAATTCCAAAGACAGAGAGCACTAAAGGAGCACGCATTTTGTTAAAATTTTGAAAAGTTTCAAACGGCAATAAGATGAAGACTGTTTTTTCCTCACTGGACAGTGATTTTGAACCCTTGCCGTGCAACGTCGGGTCACTCGCGTCCGATGGTTAAAAAAGTGGATTAAAGTTTTATAAAAATTCAGTAATAATTCATGTTACCTTATTAACTATCCCATCCTTTGAAGATCAATCGAAAACGACGTTGCACGGTAAGGGTTAAAGGAGTTGTGTCCCAGGTGAGGTAGCAACAACATTTTAAATGTATTTCTTGTTAAATTGAATCTTGGAGCTTATCAACCCAAAACTAGTTGTTCTCAGAATTCAAAGCATTGGAAATATATATTACATTTAAATCGCTAAATGCTGGTGAAACTAAAATATAAATGTACTTCAAAATAGAATTTCTTATAATATAATTAATTTTGGGTTTTATAGACATACACATTCTAATCAATTTTGTTGCATCACTTGGTCCGTTTAGTAATTTTATGAATTAATTTTATACCTATGTACATATTTATTAAAATTCGTTCTGTTTTCCGTAGTCTTTTGAAGGAAGATCCTCCATTGGAAAAACCTATTATTAAAGCTGAGACCCATCGGCATTTCAGCTTCCCTTAAGCTCCATTGCCGGCCTCCAAGTAATTAAAAAATATACGCAAATTGCAGGACTCACACAATGGAAACAACAACGGCGGCAATGGCAATCATAATGATTGCACGAAACGTAATGCAATTTAATGGTCAACAACAGCCAGGGGACAGGGGAACACGCGGGCACCATGACCACACTCGCACTCGGACAATGGCCCGGAGATAAAACCGAAACAGCCAGCAGAGTTTGAAGTGTTGCAGATATTGGTCAAAAGTGCTGCCGCCGGATTTCGTGCGGTACACTTGGCGAAGCGACATGATTGAAATAATTAACAGAACTAAATTTTTATATATTTCCCATTAGAATTTGTTTGCAGCAGAACGCTTAGAACGCCATGTTAACTGCATAAGAAATTAATGTTATAACTAAAACGAAAACTGTACAACACTACACACTTTGATCGCAGAAACTTAGAGAATTACGGAAATATAAAGTTTAACTGATAAAAATATTCACAGGAATACAAACAATAAAAGTAAAGGGATATTTTTTGAGTGCAGAGGTGAGGCGGGAAACTGGATTGGACAACAAAAGCCGCACGAGAGATAAACGCCCACATGGACAGTTATCACTGGACACAAGAGGGAGACCTGTGGGCAGCGTGGGCGGATGAACTGATGGACCGACGACCGAACGAACGGACGGACGGCGACAAAGTGCGTTCACATAATAATAATGGAAATAATTTAACTTATTGGATTTTAATGGGATTACACATGCGCAACATGGCCACTGTGGGTATTAAAAGTTGGTCAACTTCTGTAATGGCCCTTGGCCAGCTCTCCTCAGGCCCTACTCCGGACCTCCTTTGGCGGAAATGCTAGCCGACCGACGATGATAACGTTAATGATAATGATGATGTTGATGGCCTCCGGTTTTTGGGCGGAGAAGGAAATGAAAATGAGGAGGAGGATCGGAGAACAGCTGAGCTGCTTTGATTGCATCCCGATTATCGATTAATAAATTGCAATGTATAAATATTTAAATTCTAATTAGAGCTGACTAGCTCCCAAATATATTTAAATTCTGATGAATTCGCCAAAGGTGTTTCCCGTTTGGCACCCATAACAGCCCACAGTTGGGTTGGTTTTCATTTGAAAACCGCACTGGTCCGGCGTCTGATGTCTGGATGTCGAATGTCCGGCTGCTGGCCGGACGTCTGAATGCCTGACCTACTGCCGGAGGGCCTAACTTTAGCCCTGGTAGTTACAGTTGCCGGAAAAAGTTTTTCCCGTCAGCCAGGCCAGTCGTCGCCGTCGTCATGTCCATTTCCACTCTCATCGTCGACCAAATGGCCACACCACATGGACCGCAACTAACCAACCACATCATTTCCAGTCGCAAACTGCCGGCAGTGAGTTTCCACGGGCATTTGTATCCATGTCCATGTCGTTGCGATATTGCTGCTAAAGACTTTGATATGTGCACTTCCACCTAAGAGTTCCTTCATGTATTCCTATCTTAAGCCTCAATATCTACATACATATTCCCTAGAAAATTAATCAATTTCTCACCCAATTAAGTGATTATATTAACATGTAATTCCTGCTGTTGAATTAAGGTGAATCGTATGGGGTATTGATTACATTTATTAAGAATTTTGTTCATGAATAAAAAGTACTCAACAACTGATAACAAACACTTGGAGTTGGCCAATTCGGAACTGCTGTATTTCATGTTTAACTTGAATTGATTATTTCCAAGAATTACATGAAACAAGCAATATATGGAAAAATCTGTAACTACAACTGAGATCGTCTATAAAAACACAATCCCGCGGTGGAATAATGCACAGTCTTCATCAACTTTTCGTGTGGATCCCCTGAACATTTCGAACAAATCTTACAAAATGCGCTGCCTTGTAGTGCTCCTAATTTTCGGATTCTTTTGGCATAATAGTCTGGCCAGAAAGGTGGTGAGTTTAAAAAGTTGTTATTATTATTAAGCGTTTTTCTCGTTTCCTTTTAACTTTTACTATTTACCTTTATTTCTAATTATCCACAGAACTTTTCCATAAATTTTAATTAATTCTAATTGCGAGTCAAACAATAAATTCTTAACTATACTATTATTTAAGAACTAGTTTCTGTTAGTATGCTGAGCTGAAATTGTATTTTTCCATTTTATGTTCTCCGATTCTTTATAAAAAATAAACTGGTTGGTCTTGACTTAGCTACTATATATTACAAAGTGAATTTGCAGTACAACTCTTTACATTACCGCCACAACTGAGTGTTACAATGGCATCGTTAATGGACTCACTGGACGGAGACAATCACCATCTATATCCCAGCAAGCAATACTCGATGAGCCAATTGAAGGCAAAACCAGACCATAAATGGTTGCTAGCCACTCGAAAGTCATCAAAGCTGTTATCTAATGGAATTCTTAAAGTTCTGCCGGGCATTTACGGTCCCTGTGCTGCCCTTTGTCCCACCCTAAAGGTTCATAATTAAACATGCAACGCATAATGGCGCTCTAATGGCTAATGAGGGAGCCGAGGGTTGATGGTGGAAGGTGGACGGAAGGGGAAGGTGTGGCAAGTGGATTGCAAGATGCCAGGCGGTGCAGAATTTGCATTTTTCCTTTCCTCGTCCTTAATGCCACGCCAATGGAATTGAAAATTAACTCATTAAACTTGGCTTCAGCGGCCAACGCGGCGTATACGTATTCCGGCAAGATCTCGCCAAAGATTAATGATTCTTCGCTTGACAGAGACAATAAAAGGGAAGAGAGAGAGAGGGAGAGAACGATAAAGATCTGACGGTGGCGCGAATTTCCATGCAATTATTTTCATATCAACTTCAATGCGCCGTGAAAAGTCGAACAACGCGACGAGCAATGAAAAACCGATTTGCTGTTGTGACAATTGTAATTTTTCACTCGCTTGGCTTCATTGTCCGAGTTAAACTGATGGTGCCACTGAAACTGGCAGTGCCATAGCCACAGCCACTTCCACTTCCTCAGGTCCAGATAATCAGAGGTTCCTTTGCCGAGGAAGAACCCCTCTGAATTTCATTTAAATGATTACGGTTTTTCATTTCCCCTGCCCTTGGCCCCAAACTTTTGTGCGGCTGGGTTTCCCTGCTCGCTTTTCCTTTCTCTCTGTTGTTTTTTTGTGTCTCCATCACGTGAGGCATAAATTTTTCATCGAGCCGGCCGCCTTTTGGGTATATTTTGCACTCCATTGCCAGGCTGGTTCGGTGGGCAGATGACCAATTGGTTTTATGGCCCATTCCTCCTGTTTATGTTGGCGAATTTCCTTTTACGAGCCCCTTTCATTTCACTTCATTTTGTTAATCAATTTCTGTTTGTTTATGGCAAAGAAGAGCTGCCTAAAACAACAGGAAAAAAATAAAGGATTCTTTTGTCGCAGATAAGTTATTTTTTGGGGCCTTAAAGCCGGCAATTGGGTAACGGAATTATGATTTTCTTAGCCTATAAATTCCTTCGACATCCTTTCTGACATTTCTTCCTTTAAAATGGTTTCAAGCAAGCCCCATTAAATTATTGGCCTAGATGGCAAAATTGGTTTAATGAAGTATATTCGCCATCTATATACTCGAAAGTTTTGTCTTAAATTTAACTCGGGTCGGGTGGTTTTGACCAACAACTGGGCACATGTCAATTATGCAAATTCCTTTTCCTATGGGCCCCAACGAAATGTTCCGAAATGTTTTTATAAATTCATTAGAAAATAAGTTTCATGGTTTCCTCTTTTTCTCCTCTCCCTCTCCTTTTATCCTTTATCCTCTCTCTGGCTAACAAAAATGTCTGCTTAATTTGATTTCCTACTCACCAACTAAAACAGAAATGGTTGCAAACTACAAAATGATAACTTAAAAGTTTAGTTAGATTAGTCTGAAGTGGTGTTTGGGCAAGGCAAAAAAGGCACCTAAACGTGCTAAACGTGTAGATGAACTTAAATTGTGAAATTTAAACTATACAAAATTCAACTGAAGAGCTTTGAAGGGACCAAATGAAAAGGTTTTAAATTTAAGGCCACGATTCTAATTATTTATAAATAGGAAGTATAATATTAAAGCTTTTTAAAGTCTTTACTATATAATTTTAATTAAAGATTAAAGATAACTACTTAAAATTGGAAGGATTCTAGATATATCCTTCCAATTAAACCTAATATTTATGAACGAATTTGAATGGATTTACCTAATCTCATATTTCCATGCTCTATGCATCTAGATTAATAAAATAACTACCCTTCTTGGAATTCCATATCTTATAGATGAGTTTCCCTTCTATTAGTCAATGTCTAAACTATGACATTAAACGTAAAATAAATTTCAATTACCGAAAGAAGGGCATTTATAAAATATGAGCCAGACCCGTGACCGCACCGCAGACACGATACAAAAGTAAATGCAACATTTTTCGAAATATCTTTTATATGCCCATCGCCCGACCCCCCTGGGCTGCCAGGCTGCCATTTGAGGACGACCGCAAGCCCAAGTCCCTAAACATTGGCCCAAGGACCGAGCGAGCGGTCCCCGTGATGGGGCACTGAGTAATATTTATTATCACAAAACATTTGTGCAAATGTCCTGCTCGCATAAGCAACGTCGCCGTTGTCGGCCAGTCCTTGGAGAACATTTATCTTATTATCTTTGCATATAGCAGCGGCAATGGCAATGGCAACGGGAATAGCAACAATAGCAACAATAGCAACACCAGCAACAACAGCAACAATGTCGCATAAATAAGACTCAGCGCAGCAACAACAATGGGATGATGAGCAACATTAGGCAAGGACAAACAAAGCCAGCGAAGGCTTCAGCAGGACTAAGGGGAAAAACCAAAAGTCAAGTCAAGCCAACAGACCGCAGAAACAACAACCATCGCAACAAGACAGGGGGAGGTACAGCGGCAGGAGCAGAAAGTTGAAATTTTTGGCAAAAGCCCTGGTGCCAACATGACAGTTACACGGAGAGAAAAAGCAAGCACTGAAATCCCTTAAAGTTAAGGGTTTTTCTGTACTTATATAGGAGCTGAAATAATATTTAAATGAATATACTAATTATTAATTAAAAAATTCAACCGAATTAGTATAATTTATTGTTTTAACATTAATTTGATTTAATGTAGGTTATATTACAATTGCCTTATTAGATAAACAAAACGTTGTCTTACAATCTTAAACCGCCTGACGCGTAACCCCTAATAACTCTCTTCTTAATTCGAATTAAATCCCTTAGACATTTTATAAAATAAATTCAAATAATATACTTTTTTTTTTTGTTAAAAGGTAAAATAAATTCAAATAATATACTTTTTTTTTTTGTTAAAAGGTACTTTACTCATTTTTCTCTGTGTACAAAAAGGTAAGGCAAAATACAGGCCGCAAAAGTTACCCATTCGCCCCTTGCGATCGCCAGCTTTTCTCCCAAACTGTGTGTTTGATTTGCTTTGTTTTTTCACACAAGCACACACACACCCACCCACATACACACTCCCATGTGCATGTGAAATGGCAACTTTTTGCCTTTGGAAAATTTTTTAATTGATTAAAGCCGCATTTGCATTGCGGCTTACAAGCGGCTTAACATTTTGCGTGTTCCCTCATATTATTTTTGGGGCTTTCTCTCTTTATTTTATTTTATTCCTGTGACTTGCTGCTTTGTTGTTTACTTTGCAAAAAGTTGCAATTGAAATGAACGTTGTTGGCTGCGTTTGCCTTTTGCATTTGGCATTTGGGCCATTGCAACTACGGTAATTAAAAATCTACAGAAAATGTCTGTGTACGCTCGTTGAAACCAAAACCTCTAAGCAAATGGCTTACGCAGATACAAAACGGAAAAAAAATGTATCTGCCATATTTAAACAATTCTGTTATTGTTAAGCTCATGCGAGAACATTTGGCCAGAGGAAATAACTGAAAATATTTAGTTTTGGCATGTAATGCGAATCAAATATTTTGTACATTTCACAATAAATAAAAACATATACATTTTCAATGCAAATAATGTTTAAATAGTAAATTTTTTTAGGGAAAATGTAAATCTATCACACATTTTCAGTTGAGTTTGACTTTTGCCCGGGCTCCTGAAAATCAGTTTTCCATCAAACGCTGTGACATTTTTTGAGCCAAACAAAAAAGGTAAGAAAAAAAGGGACAACACAAATGGCGCCCGAATTGCCCACGGGGATTGCAGTTAAGGAGGAGCCGGCAAGGAGTGGAGCACTCCCCTGGGTCCCATGGCTGGGCCTAAGCCAATCTGCTGCAAATGGAAAAATAATAAAATCAGAGAGGGCCAAAAACCAAAGCAAACCGAAACCAAAACCCCAGCCGATGGGGCCAACTGAAACTTTAGCAATAAGCCAAACGAAAAACTTGGACTCATAATCAGGCGGTAAAAGGTCGAACATTTCTCTGTGGCAGACAGAGATTTCAGCTTGAAAAATGAAAGAGAGGCAGCTGAGGTGAATGAATAAATTTTCCTTAACGATTTGCATTGATTTTTTGAGCCTTCCGGCTTGAATTTTCACAAAAAGGGATGCAAGGCAAGAATTCAACAAAATACTTGAGAATTTCAAGAGATCAAAATATATGATCTATATTTTCATATATTTAAAAGAATCTTGAAAATATTCAAAGCTATGTTAAGTTAGGGTTCTGGCCTGAAAAGCTTTTCTAATATATTACTACGGCTTTAAAGTTGAACATATATTAAAATACAGCCTGGCAGGTTTTTGTTTACCGCGCGATTGCCAATATTTATGCAATCCTGAAAGCCCGCAGCAGCAGCGGCCAACAACGTTTGTTTGTAAAACATGGATACATTTTTGCCAGCGCCTCTGCTTCACATTATTATTGTGGCTGTTGGGCAATTTTACTACATTTGTTGTTTTTGAATATTTGCAACTAAATTCCATATATATTTCGAAGGTTTTTGTGAAATGATTTAGAGGTTGGATATATTCTATACATATTTATAATTATTGTATATGTACATTTAACTAATTTTTATCTTTATGTTGTTCAGGTTTCTAATTTAATATTGCTTTAATTAACATTGCAGTTTTCTAAAATCTAAAGTTATTGTCTTTAGAAACGGTTAAAAATATTTAATTTACATTTTCTAGTTCCAGTTTCGTTTACATTTTCATTTTCTAGTTCCTCCATTTTCCTTCGTTCTTTAAATTTTAGTTTGTTCTCTTTTTCAATAAATTGTTTTATTTCTGCGTCGATTTTTCCATTCGTCGTTCGAACAATTTCCGTTGTCAGTTGTCTGTGTTTTGTGTTCGCTTCGCTACTAATTTTTGCCGCATGTTCATGAACCCGAAAAAATTGCTGTTCCCAGTGCCAATACCACGTGCCACGCCTCTTCATCCTCCATCTCCGGTTCCTCCTGCTTTGCTGCATTTTAAGCCCGTACCCCGTCGCCTTTGGGTTGGCCATTGGTTGCCTTGGCATACGCGGCGTATGCGTGTTAGCCAACTTGTCGCTCGCTGTTGGTTTTGTTGTCTGACAGTTGGCAGGAAAAATATTAACGATGCCACAGCGCTTTTAAAACATACACAAACTCACACGCATTTCTAGTTGTTCGCTATTTTTTTTCCGGTGCTCGGTGCAAAATATTTACTATAGTTTTACCGTTATTCTCGGTTGGTTATGTTCGTGTTTTTTCCGTTGTCGCTCGCACAGTTTTCCAACTATTTTCGTAATTGCAGCGCATTGTCGCTGCCATTAACTTTATCTGTCTCTCTGCTTTCTCTTTTTCTCGTTTCTACTTTTGGCTGTCTCTTTTTAGTTGAATATTTATGTCTCTTTCGGCCATCGAATTTATGTATTTAGTTGAAAAGTCCTATGTTTGGAGATTTATGAATTTATTTTCGCCTTTTTAATTGAATAAATTTCTGGCTGTGTGCGATAATAAAATACAAATTCAATTTGAGGACATATGTAGTTTACCTTATAATTAACTTTTCACGCCTATCATTAGATATGAATTTATTTTCTATTTATCATAATCTGCTAAACATTAGTGTTTTAATTTTCAAGGTTGTTAATTGCTAAATATATTATTTTTCAATAAAAATATATTATAGTTGGGAAATCTGTATCGTGATTCCTTAAAGTATTTATCCATTGCAGCCCTTGGTTATTTTTTAATTAACAGAAGAATCCACAGTTTCGGATTTCCCATCTTTTTATCTTTTAATAAACGCTCAAAAACCAAAGAAAAACGGTGATGTGGGTTTCTCATTTTGCTCTTTGGGCGTAATTGAAAATCCAGCGTTCGTCCGATAAGGAAAAAGAGGAACCATCGTCGGACGCTGGGGAAATGCATGATAAGTTCTTCTGACATGGCCAATCATTTGGCCATGACTCAACCCGTTTCCGCATCCGTTCCACCGCCCTCTGTCTCTCCCTCCTACCACGGCATCACCGCATCTCTACGTGTTTCGCGTTGCAATATTCAGCTGAGCTCATGTGCAAACGAGCGATTTTTCGGCAGCTGAAAGGACGGAGCGGAGCAGGAGCTGCAGAGGAGCAGCTTCAGTTTCAGGTTTGGTTTGAGTTTGGGCTTGGGTTCGAGCTGCAGTTGGAGCAGCCTTTCAATCAGCAAAGCTGATCGGCAATTGAATCGAATGCGATTTGTGCATGTCCCTAACTGAAACGGAACGAGACGGCAGCAGCGAGTCTCGGCCTCCACATCCATCTATTGCGATGCTTATTAATTTTCCAATTAGTGGTGGAGGAGGAGTCGAGCCTAATTGATTGCTTCTTATTCAGAGAGATGGTGAAATTTTGCCTTTTTGGATGCTGCTTAGAAAATAAATATAACCTTAATAATTTATCAATTTAAACCTCTAACTGTAGAATTAATGGGACCAAAGGTTTTTACCTCTGAGATGGTATTTTTTTTTTACGAATATTGAAAAATACAAAATATTTATTTTTACTTTTTCTCCAAGATAATATTTTTAAAGTAAATGACACTTATTTTACTCTAAAAGTAATTAAATACATATTAAATTAAAGAGTATTTCTCTGTGTACAGCCCTGGGTTAAATCGCTTACAGATTCCATGGCGCATTCGCTGCGCACTATTTTGCGGAGAACTGGAAAACATTCGGCAGTTGTCTCCCTATCGCCGATGGGAATGCATTCGATCCGCTGGCTGTTTCTCTTCCTCTGCTGCTGCTGCTGGTGCTCCACCGTGGTTATTATGCAAATCCTTCCCCGATGTGATTATAAGACGCAGTTGAAGTGCGTCTTTTGGAAGGGTCGGAAGATCTGCGAATGCCGACCCATTTATCTTAACAAGACCTTTCGCCACTGTCCCCGCCAAATGAAGTATATGTGCAAAGAATTTGAGCATGGCCCCGACTGTCGGTGCTACAAAGTTAAGTAAACCTTATCCAGGTTTAGTTTTATAATTAAAATCTACCAAAGTTACGATTACCACTAAGAGAGAGCATAATTCAGATGGTTTAGTAGACCAAACCTAGAATACATATTTAGGAATAACCGAACTCCTAAAATGTTAAAGCAAATTAGTTAAATAAAATGTTTTTATTTTTATCTAGATCAAGATAATGTCGACTGCCAAAGTTTATAATACTTTTTGTAATTAAAATGCAATTAATGTCGTCCGGAATTACGAATAATACTGCTTAATGGACTATAAAGAAATTAATCGAGTTAAAAGCACTGACACGGGTTACCTTTAAAATAAAATATCTAAAATTATATCCATCAGTTGAGTGATCGAATACCAATAATGCGGTTCTATATTGTCCTCTTGTGGTTACTTTTCCAAAAGGTAATATAGATTTCCACACCAATTTATCGGAGATCTTAACAAAGTGTGTAATTCTAGTGTTATATATGCGAGCTAATTGCAAAAGCAACAAATCTTGTGTGTCAGCCCAATGAGAAAATCGTTGGAAATACTAAATGCTATATTAGGGCTGAAAGCTGGGAAAAATCTAGAGTTCAGATGGAATGTGTTCTCAAAAAGACCTTGAGGAAGCCAACAGTAAGATTGAAAAAATATTTCAAAGCCTCTGAACTAAATGCAAATTTTTCCAGCATTATGTTCAGTGCTTGAAAAAGGATTATTCGAATCAATACCAACCGTTTTTAGTTAACATTTCATTTTCCGTTTGCGATGCTTTTCACAAAAAACGTTTATACACTATAGCAATGCCATATGGAAAACGTTAAAAAAATACTCCAACGCGAATCATTCTTGCCCGTTTGCGGTAGGTATCACAACTTAAAATTACTTGAAATAAGTCTAAAAGTTTGCTCACCCATTGCAGGGACCTATTATAGTTCGTGATATGCAATTAGACCTTCTAGGACTTCCGCCAACTGTTCCGCTTGGCTCTTACCTGGCAACCTTTAGTTTTATAGAAAACTTTCCGAATGGCCTTAAAGAGAGTTTTGGCTCTGTAAAGTTGTATTTTGAAATAATGCAGAAAAGGGAAACACGACCAAAGCCCAAAGAGAACAAAGAGCTCGGCTTCTTAGATCTAATTATGGAAAATAATTATGGAAGGTAGTCGGAAACCCAAAGAGATCTAGCTCGCCTCTGCAGACCGAATATTTAAACTAAAAATATATAAATAAAATAAAATAAAATATAGGTAAGTTTAGTTATCATGCGGAACGCTTCATTTTGCATTCGATACGCACTCTCAGACTGAAAGCAGAACGCTGAGAATTTATTCGTTAAGTCTTTTGATGGAAATGCGATCGTTTCTATGTCTACTCATTCTCGGATGGTGTTGCTACTTTACAGCGGCCCTGAAACCTATAAGATGCACTTGGTGGACGCAACGAAAGTGCGTCTGGTCTGAGCAAAGGTTGATTTGTCGATGTCGTCCGCGAACTGACCAGGATTTTAAAAATTGTCCCTCAGGAATGATTTACCAATGCCGGGAAGATCGGTTTGGACCCGATTGTAGATGCTATCGAGATATATAGGAATAAAAAAAATTAATGGTATAATAATTTAATCTTGGTTAAATAAATCTATATAAATAAAGTATCTAACTGAAGCCTAAAACAATATCTTATTTTCTACAAATAAGCCCATCAAATTCTCGGTTAAATTTAACTTGGAAATTTTGGTGGCGTTTTCTGTTCTAGATGTTAAAAAGTTAGGATATTAATTTACAATATTTATTTTGCAACAATTTTTGATTATGCCGCTCTGTTTCCTGCTCATGTCCCCTGGCATCATTTCCAACCCCTCTGCCTTTCTATTTCTCTTCGTATTTCTCGGCACACACAGCTTTTGAAATGTTAGAGTTCTCACATGCTCGCAATACGCATACGCCGCGTGGGCCGTACACTGGAGAGGTAGTTTCAACGGAGGCACACACGGAAAGAACTATGAGTTTATTTTGATTTGAAAGTATGCAAAAGGGTAAAACCCTTAGTAAATATTTTTATTAGAAGCTAAGTTTCCTTCCTTAAAAAATATATATATTTTCTGAGTAATAAGAGCGTGCCATGTTTTCTTTCTGTGTGCAGGCGCTGTAGGTGTACGAGTATGTGTCGGGTTTTTGTCTGTGCGTTATTGTTATGGCTTGCGATGCGGTTCATTTGGTTAATGCACCTCATCTGGGTCAGCCTATTATTCACGGTTGCATTGTATAATGACAATTCCTCCGAGTGTGTGTGGTAGTGCCTGTGTGATATAGATACCCCGGGGTGTGTATGCGTGTGTGTTTGGGTTTGAGCTATGCCTTTGTTAGCTCTCAGGCATTGTGTGCAGCTTCTTCGAAGCCTTCGACGATGGTTTCGCAGCCGAAATAATAATGAAATCCAACAACTACAGTTTTGACCAGGACCTCGAAAATATGTCAAGGAAAATATGTCAATGAAAGCAGGTGTGGAAATTCTAATGAGTCTTAACATTACGCGCTTGTATCTTAACATTGGCTTCTTAAAATGAAACTTTGTTTAATACAAAATAAATGAAAATTTAACAACTTTTTTTTCCCGAATACAATCCGAACTTAATTTTATTTTAAATTAATTCATTTAACATAATTTTTAAAATAAGATTTAATTGGTTCGCTTCAATGGCAGCACTCTCTTGATCCTGTTGATGCTGACGATGGCACCTTATATGCACTTTCCGCCGCATCCGGCTCATATATCTTTGTTTATGAATGCGCGAGTGCGATGCAGGCCATTGCGTTAATGAAATTTTCGTTGCCGTGTGCGGGAAAAAAGCGCTTTCAATAAATAAAATGCCTTGGCATGAGCGAGTGCTCGGGCATAATTACGCGTTAAAAAATTACAATAATTTTTAATTAACATTGCGAGCTGGCTGAAGGTGCCGGTCCAGGGATATATAAAAGAAAAAGAGCAGACGAGAGAGCTGTTTATAATTGTGCATTATGCAAATGCACTTGCTTCACGAGAGAAGGCTACCAAAGAATCCTGCGATGCGGAAAATTGAAAAGAATAAAGAACAATATATACACAAGACTTGTGTGGAAAAAATCCAATTAAACTAAATACGCCAGCAGGATGTGTGGCTAAAATATATTTCATACACAAATTAAACAAAACAAATGGGTAGGAAGTAAGGCGAGAAGAAAAGGGATTTTCAGCATTTTAGCCATTTGGGATTTGGCCGAGATTGCAGCTGCTTAAGGATTGCATTTCCACCACTCAGGAGAAAGTCCTTTTTCCTTTTTAGCAATTGTCGAGGAGCACTTTCGAGCCAGCCACGCCCCTCACTAATTTTATCTATTTCTTGCACTTTGGCCAGAAAGCAATTGTCTTAGACAACGTTTCATCATCAAGGCAGACGTCGCCGCCCTCAAGTGCCAAATGCTAGGAAATAAGGGGCTAAGGGTGGGGATAAGGGCGGTGAAAAGGGGTTGGAAAATGGGGAGAAAGGGTAAGGTGGGCTGGGTGAAGGGCACTTGAGCTAGAGCTTGTTGAAAATCAATTTCTTGCATCATTGTTTGCCAAGTGAAGTGCACTGGAAAATTTCTTCGTAGCCAACGGAGTGCAGTGCCTTACCCTCAGCTTTCTCCTCTTCCCTCTCCCTCTCTCTCTCTCTGCTTTCTCCAATTCTCTCCTCTGGCTGTATTAAAAATCAACGTCATATTGATGCGTCGATTGCAAAGCCAAATGAAAGCAATTAAGCTGCTCAACTTTTCGACTCCGTATAGAGCGACGGGATCATTAAAAAGTAAGGGAAAGGGCTGGCAAAAAAGGTGGTAAATGGATTTTCAGGGAGCTGAATGGGGCTGCTAAGTAACCCCTTGCGGAGGATTCATTTTCCGTTGCCTGATTAATTTTGGCCAATTGCCATCTTTGTTGCTTTAGTCGATCCAAAGTCGGCTCTAACGAATCGTAAGGAGAAATTAGCCAGGAAAAAGCTCAGGTCACATGGAGCTCTGAGATTTTAGCTCATCAGGGTCACAGGTATGGGAGGAAGAGAATAAAACGTGCTTAATACACTATACTCCTTTTCGGTAGAAGTAGGTATTACTTTAGGGAGATAATTTTCTAAAAAAAATAAATCAAAGTAAGCTTTACTAAACAAGGACTTTTATTATATTATATTATATTATATTAACCCTATTATTATATTATTTAACCCTATCCATTACATCATTGTAGCTCCTGGGAGAGAGTATTTGTATCTCTCACCCCTTTTGGATTATCCCCAATTCATTGTTGCTACTGGCACCGCCATTCATTTCGTTGCACTAATTTTCGGAGAACACAAGCGCCAATTCCTTTTTGGGAAAACAAGCGAACGACCAAATTTGCTCGAGACATCCTGTGTGTCCTGGTCCTTTTTCGTGCTGGGCAAAAAAGTTGTAATTCTATTTTCGAAATTCGTTTAGTCCTCTGTTTGCCCAAGAATCCGTTATTTTCTTTGTGTGACGGTCCCCCCTTCTGGAAAGCCCCCACGAAACGCCGCCCCTGTCACCCCGCAACAAATAAAAAAAGAAAAAAACCCGAAATGAAGTTGCAAACTTTTCCCTCTTTACTCATTTTTGTTTCTTCATTTTCCTTGGAATACTCTTTCAGAGGGTATTAAGATTATCTGATATTATCTGATTTATCTATCCAAGAAATATTTTCTGAGCTTCAGAAGATACAAATCAAAGATATCTGAAAAATAAATTTGAACTAATTATGGTTATTTTAAGAAATATATTTAAATTTAACACAGATCACTTTTATTCTGTTGACAAATCATTCCTATAGCAGCCACTGCGTCAATTATTAACTCCCCCTATATAATTAATTGTTCCAATGAGAAAGAGTACCTATCCCATCGCCAAGCAGAATCTATATATCCTTTCTTCTTGGCTTCCTTCTTTTTCTTTCCATTTTTAGTTGGGAACCTTCGTTTAGTTTGGCCATGCGTAGATCGGGGAATGACCGGCCGGGGGGGATGATGGGTGGTGGTGCTCTTAGTGGGTGGGTTCAGTGGTGCTGGGCGGGGCTACAAGTATCGGTGGGTCGTCTCAACCGCCGCTGTCATGTCATCATGTTGATGAAGCAACCGGATGATGAATGGACGTGCGCCACAGTGGAGCTTCAATTGATGCAATCAGCGTAAAGTGACAGTCTTTTTTGCGCGCTCTTCCCCCTCTCAGGATTTTTCTCTTTCTTTTTTTACGCTGTCCCAAAGGTTGTACTTTATGTTTTTGGTGTTGCTGGTTGGGTTGTGTTGCATGTCGCACGTTGGTGGGCTTTGTTGTTGTCTCTGGTTATTTGACTGGCGGTTTGATGAGTTCGATGCGATTTGCTTCGCTTATTTTTTGTCCCTCCTGAAGCGGAAAGGGTTCCTGGGAGCTGGTGGCTCAAAGTTTCAGCAAATCAAATTCAGCTCGCCAAAGAATATTCAATCATTCAATCAGTTTTTGGAGTTTTCTGACTGCTTTATGTAGATTATTATAATTTTATATTACATTTTGGGATATTTTTTGGTTAGTTATTGATATTATATAGTTGTTAATTTTAAATTGAATTTTTCATCAGCATTATCTATTTATTATGATAATTTCAACAGAATAGACTTTCCCAAAGTAACCTTCTCCTTTTATAAATTGAATAACCTTTTATGTCTGCCATAAATTTCCTTTTCATTACCTTAAATAACCCATAAACATAATTCTTTTCAAAAAAAATTTCCTTTGTTGTTTTGATCCTAATTATAGATACATTCCAGATGTATGTTGTTTATTCAGAGCATCCTGTTTTCGTCGTTGAGTGACTCAAAAATAAATGGCCACCACGCCAATCAAATCAACTGCTTAGCTGGCCGAACTATACCTATAAAAGCGGCTCCATTATCGAAAAGCAGGATAAACTATTTTCCTTTGGCTTGTCCCGGGCAATCAAAAATATGAAAAGCTTAAAAAAAACGTAGTTATATTGTTTGACCAGCGCTTTCTGGTTTTTCTGCTGCCTTCGCTATCTGCAGCACAACAAATCCAACTTTTCTGTGTGCGATATGAAGAAAATAGAAATTGCTTTTTGGTCAAATACACATACAACAGGGCGGGCTAAAAAAGAGGGAAAATCAACAGACTCAGTGAAAAAAATGGAAATTAAGTTGCCACAAAGCAGATATCCAAGAGGCAAGCGGCAGTCGGCCTGAATAAATGCACGAAATCAGCATAATGTAATGGAAACAATTTTTATGACAACAGACCAAACGAAACCAACATCTGATGGGATAGAATGGAATGGAATGGGAGTCGAAATGGCCATGGCCCTGGGAGGATGTCTTCCGTCTTCCTTGGACACTGAATCAAGTCCCTCTGCCTTGGATCCGGACCAATGTCAGCGTAAAACTGACAAATTAGCATTTTTTCCATTTTCCGGACCCATTTTTTCCACCTCCTCTCGGCCTCCCCGCCAACTAAATATTTGTCTGGCGACCGCAGTACAAAAAATATAAAAAAATACTGGCTGGTAAAATAGTTGAGTTGAGTTGAGTTATTTTTGCAGCTGACCTAATTTTATAATGGAAAACTTGCGATAAGTCGGACATCACAAAAAGTGCGGAAAATGGGGGAGGGAGTGATAAACCCTCCGTCGATACACTTGCAGAGGGATGGTATTAAATATAAGGAATTTTTAAGGGACTGGGAAGCTCAAGTTTTTTGTTTTTTAATTTAAGAAGTTACTTATAATAAAAATAATAATAATTATATTCGATTTTAAAAACAGTCTTTAAGATAGATAATAGGTATAAGGATTTTATTATAAGATATTTTAACTCCCACGGATCTAATTTAAGATACTCATCTTTTGATTACTTCACCTAAATCTGAAAGAGTATAGGGAAAAAAACTACAAAAAGGCCACGAAAAATAAATTGAGAGCTATGGTTGGAGATGAAAGAGGAGCTTGGCGCCGAAATCTCTAAAGATTCTGATGGAGGAGACCGGTGCTTCGGGCAAATAAATAGCCGCTTGGCCCTGTTCAGCTGCCTTTTCATTTCATTTCATTCCGTAGAGCAAAGGAGACAAATATAATAGAGCAGAGGGAAAGGAGAGGAGACTGGGAGAGGCTGGCAAATAAATCTCTTTTGTGTGGACCTGAATTTAATTTCCACATGCTCATGAATAATTTTCAAATTTTCAAATTCAGTAAAACGTGAAGCGTATTTCCGTAAACCCCCACCGCCTTGTTACAGGTCGCTCCCCTGCAAGGACGACGACGACGACGACAGCGACAGGGACTCGCACTCATCTGACGCTTAGTCCTTTTTAGTCCTTTTCTGGGCATAAAAAGTTATGTCAGCAGAAGATATATGGCCATATTAGGAGCCTCCCCCTAAATCCTTCACCATCCACCTGCCGAGATTTGAGCCTTCAAAGTCCTTTGCATGAGTTATTTGCTCCAGATTTTCGCAAAAAAAAAAAAATCAACATAAATGGGCGCAGCCTCGAAATCAACTGGCTTTCCCTTAAATGGGGTAAAATCCCTTTTCGCCTCCTTTATATGTTTATTTTGCGGTTAACAAAAAAAAGAACTGCATCCATAAATTACATCCACTTATTATTTCTTTAATGGCTCTCCGGAATGGCCGGGGGTTCGGTTCATTTAAAATTATTTAAAATGCTCACCATTAAATGGGAAATATTTCATGTGGCACTTCAATTAATGTGAATGTTGCGAGTGTCAAAACAACGATAATTGTATGTCCGTCCACCTCATGCGTTAATTTTAATGGCCCAGACAGCTGCGAGCCATAACTGTAAGTGCGTGTCGATTTAATAACAAATCGAATTCGATTAAGCAAATTACACCATAGATCAGTATTTGTTTTTGTAATAGCGAAATTTAATAGCCGTCAATGAGGCAATGTTGGCTTTCAGTATTAATTAATTTAACTTTTTGCAGTGGGTTTTTACACATAAAATTATTTTTAAACCAATAATGCAGTTGTATTTATTCTAAGTTACATACAATTATATTTCTTGCTTATAGTTTCCTTTATAAAAATAAATAAAAGATTACTAAAGAACGGACAAAAAACTATAATAAATATATATAGGACTTGTTATTTAATTATATTAATATTATGTCTTGTATACATTCAGAGCTATTTTAGTTGTGTAAAATTATAGAATAATTCTTGTATTTCTTTCTTATAAAAATAAACTAATGCATTAATTTTGCCTCTAAGAAAATAATTGTCTTTAGTAAAGTAAAAAAATTATAAAAAGAGTATATGACATAATATTTAATTATATTTATATTTTGGCAAGTTTTCAATGCTTTTTAATCATTTTCATCTTTAAAAAATATGTAATTTTAAGTAAAGAATTCAACAAATTTGTATAAATATATAGAATAAATTTTGAATTATATTTATATTTTTTTTCTCATATTTCCTTTGCCTTTTACTTTCGTCGCGCACATTTTCCATAGCAGGCATACAAACTTATTATTATCATTATATTAAAAATAAAATCGGTTAATGACAACGCACTTTCTTAAAGTTGAGCTTTGTGGTTAACCACAATGAGGCTTAAAATTTCGCGAAATTAACTGAGGAGACTATTGACAGAAAGTGCAATTAGAGAAGTTTTTATAGGTTTCAAGTGATTTTTTAATATGTAATATGTAAAAGCAAATCGTATTGAAAACACTTAAACCTTAAACAATCGGCAAACAGCGCGCTTTAGTTTGGATTGTGTGGATTGTGTTCCACTTTGCTTTGACAAGTGGGCATAAAATAATACTCGGCACAACATGGCAAAATATTTATGAACTGCTGACGTCCGCAGTCGTCGTCAGCGTTGGCAGGGGGAAAATAAACAGGGGCGGAAAGGCCAGGGGCGAGAAAAGGGGAGAAACCGTGGCCGAGTTAAGCTCACTTCAATGCATTTATTTTGCGAATTTCATTTATCAGCGCACTCTTCAGACGTCAGAGCATTTGGAATACACTGCGAGCACCCACGGGCACCCACGGGCACCGAGGAATCAAGGACCACAGAGAAGCTTATCGTGGCAAATCCTATTGTCGTCATATTGACATAACCGCAGAACCATCCGCACCCCGAAAGTAGTAATCCACCACTGGCACTTGTACAGCACTCCTCCTACGCCCTTGGCCGCCATTCATCTTCTCTTGGAAATTCGGCAGCGCAACAACTTGGGCTCGTCCTTTGTCCTTTGATCCATTGCCGCCGCTGCGGTCGCTTGGTCTCAATGAATGTCGAAGTCGAAGTGGAATTCTCGGTCGAAATCCCACTTGCAGTTGCTGTCATTTTTCCAGGCACTCTCTTTCTGTGTGTATATGTTTTTTTCTTCCTTTAATATTTGAATATTTCAGGGATAACAAAAAATATTATAAAATTGAAATTATACCCTTACATTTGGTGATACCTATATGGATATAGTGACAGAGGAAACGAAACAAAACTACACATTTTCTAAATAAATTTGAACTTGACTTTTATTGTAAAACATACAAGTAAATTGATACCCAAGTTATAGGTCTGGAGAACTATTTTCCGCAATATATTGAACTTTCCATAGTTCTTAAAATTATTTTAAATACTTCGCAAGTGTATCTTGCAATCGTAAAAGTCCTTTCAACATTTGCTTTTGGCACTTGTAGTTGCTCTTATTGTTGCCTCTGCTGCCTTTATCCTTCTTGTCGAAGATGTCCTTACTCTCCGGCATCCTTGTCCTGTTGCTGCTGTGTGTATCTTACGCTTCAGTGGCTTAAGTTCCGTACTTGGCGCGACTTATCTTATACAGCGACTTGTTTGCAAAATGAGAAAATGAATGGTGCGGTCAGCAGCTCTTCATCTTCGTCTTCGTCCTTTGGCGCTCCATTGGATTCCTTAGCATTTCATGAGAACTCTCTTGTTTGCTCTTCAGAATTTACCCACTGAGAAGGCAACAAATGATTTTTTGGGGGGAAAAAAATGCAGCGAGTTTTGGACTTGGATTTGTGATGGATTTGTCGGTATATTTGTCGTGGGGATATTTTATGTATTTTCAGTGACTCGGTGGTGGTACTTCAACGCGATTGATTTATGTCAACAAGAGACCAGGATGAAGAGAATCAAATGCAATAATATACTCTTAGCTAAATTCGTTAAATATTTGAGCTGGTTTTTCAATGAATCAGTTTTCAAGTTAAACTTCTACTCAGAAATAAGGATCTGTCCTTTGTGAGGAGAGAAATCTTTATATAATTTTTCACAATTGTTCAAAGAAATATCCATAAATGTAAAGTAACAAATTAAAGTCCAGCTCGGCATGCATAATAATGGGTAGAACCGGATACAAGTCCCCCGCCAATACTCACAGGACTTACGTCCATTTTTTTCGAACCCATCAAGTGCTGCACATTCGACCCATTATATTTATTTGCGGCAGGCCGCACACACTTTTTATTCGCGGCCAAAATGTGCGCCATCATGTTGCCAGCGATTCCGGCTCACCTTTTCCCTCGAAATCGGGTGTTGGACTCTGATTCGGATCCGGCTCCTGGCACGAGGAGTGAGGCTGGAAGTCCGGGTGCCGGTCATGTCGTAATTAGCAGGGCCCAGCGTTGTCGGCGATAATTAATGACGTTGGTCACGTTGGTTTCATGTCGATTTCATTTCATGACACAGCCCCGGGCAGGCTCCAACCCCAGCTCCTTGTGCGGTGATTTGTCAAGCGCTCTCATTGAAAAATTCAAAGGGAAATAAAGAAAAAGTGCTTGGACCCGGCTGCATGTAAATCTACATTAAATTGAATTTTTTCTTGCACAGAAAAAGTGCGGGAGGCAGTGGGGATTTTTTTTGGCCAGTTCGATTTTTATTTTATTTATTTTTTTTTTACTCTTCGTTTCTGCTCCATTTCGCAGGGCCTTCATTAAGCGCTGACCATTTTAAAATTCAATGCAATTTGAACTTTCAATTCAGTTGAGTTGAGTTCAGCTCGATTCGATTCGTTTCGATTCGATTCGATTCGTTTCGGGTTGCGCATAATTGAATAATTTATGGACGCGCCCGGCCAAAGTTGTCTTTGATCAAGTTTGCGCAGCGATGCTGTTCCTGGTCTATAAATAATATTTTTTCTTTCATTTTAAGAAGCCTTAAATCAAGGGGTAATTTCAATTTGAGATTGGGCAATGAACGAATTGTTTTCCTTAACTATTCTGTATTAATTGCTTTACTGCAATTAAGGAAGTGTTTTAAAGTTGTTTGAAGTTTAACTTTATGTTAGTAGGAAAAGGAATCTATTATTTATATGGGTATGTCCCAGCATTATTGTTTTTATTAATGGAAATAATTAGACATACAAATGATACTTTTAATAAAAAATAAAGAAAATCCAATCGATTTCAGATAAAAAACGAATACTATTAAATTCCATGATATTATATTGTAAGGCCTGAGAGATCAACGATGAAGATTATATCTAGATATTCGAATTATAGTCATTATTTAACATTATTATTATTTGAGAACCAAAAATAAAATAAAGTTGTACATAAGCTGTTTTGCTTGTTTTATCATAATACCATAATTAACTTCACTGACTTAAAATTGGAAAAAAAAATAATAAATAAAAAAAAAAAAATAATAAAAATAACTATTTAAAATGTAAAGATATTGACTTCAAATCGTAATCAGATATTTAGACAGACCTTCCCTTTGGCCCTTAATGAATATAAAAGAAATTCAGGGTTTAGCAAGAAGCACTTTATATTAATATCTATTAATTAACAGTTTAGTAATGGCCAACATGTGTGACAATTTATCCGCTCTCCTTCTATACGAAGATGCAATTAATTACACGCCCAAATGGCCAGATGATTCAATTTGCCTCGTATCTGGTTATTTCATTAATTGTTGTTTGCCTGGACGGGAATGGGAGTATTTGCATATCACTTGATTTGGCAAATTTTCTGAATAGTTTGCGGACGAGGCGAGTCGAGTTGATTAGAGTGCAAATGCGGACGCAGCTTGTTAACTAATTGAGTGACCGTTCGGCCCCAGCCTCTGCTGGCCATAAAATTAATTAAATTCATTTTGTTTGATAACCCGCGCTCCCAGGACTCGACTGACTGAAACTAAAGAGAGAGTCGAAGGCGGCGCTGTGGATAAGGATCATAAAATGCCATTGAATAATGGAAAATGTTTGATTCTCTGCGTCAGGCAAGGCCCATGTATTTGCCATTGCCAGAATTTCAACAAATATTTGCATATCCACTTGCATTATATAACCGTGAGGGTGTATGTTTGCACATATATTTAATCAGTAAATACTTAATGCTCTTATCCTTAATGCATTCGACATCAAAATGAGTTATTTGGCTTCCGAAATTCATCAAATCGTCGACGTAGCTAAATTTGCATACGCTTATGTCTGATGTCGTTCGAGATGACAAACCCAATCTGATTTTGAGATGAATTTACTTAGCTTAATTCGCCCTTTGTGTCTGTAACTTGTAGGAATTATATATTTTATATATATTTAATATATAGTAATTCTGTAATGCAAGTTAACTTAAAGGTGTAAAAACCTTTAATATTCCAGCGGCAGGGCATGGTTCCATCTTATAACGCATTCCTTATGCATTCGTTGGCCATCGCTGCCGGCCAAGATTATTTGCATAGCCGAGCTTCATTGGAATGCAGGGGGATCCAGGCAAATAACGAAGCTAACAATCAGGAAACTAGAATGTGGTTCATGCAAATAGAATACGGAGAGAGGCAGAGAGTTACCAATAAATTCCATCAATTTATCAGCAACGCATTTATTTACATAACCGTATTAAATTGAATATATTTTTTGCTTAGCTTCTGTACACATTTTCCATAGATTAATGGCGCTTAAAGCTTTTTTCTTTTTTAGTTTAACGTTCACTATGTCAATTAATTTTCAGCCATTGTCGTGTTTACAAATCGTACACTTTTTGTTCGTTGTTATTGTCATTTATCACAGTTCACTCGTATTTCGTTGTCATCAACCACTGCTACAGCTGGTTGAAGGGGACCAAATGCTTGGATATAGTAGATCTGACCCGATGTCAACCAGCTACATACAGCGTTGCAGATAATAATTGTTAAATATCACAAAAATTGAATCGAATTGCGTTTGTGCAATGTGTTTGCATTTCATTAAGCACGTTTTTGTTGGGCAGCATCGGCTCGGAAATGTAATATCAATGCACCAGCAATCGCATAAATCAATTCCCACTAATTACACGCCATTGTTGTGAGCGATTTTATTATATTTTTATTTTTTTTGTTCTTTTCTTGAATGAGCGGAATTAATTAAATAAAATAGGCAAACGCCTATTAGTATTAAAGCCGGCTGGGACTATGCGTACCCTGGAAAGAATGGAAAAAAAATGGGGTCGACTTAAACCTTTGATACTCACCAAAAGTGATCAACATTCTGCGAGTTTGTGCTGCTTAAAATATTTGACATCCTTTATATTACTATTTAATAATTTAATATGATATTAAATGAAAAGGGATATTTTTCTACTTACCACAAACTTATTAAATTCTATTATTTGAGAGGGAATAAATTGCAAAGTTCCTTAAATGCTGTTTAGATTTATATTACTTTTTAAAAATTATTTAAGTGTTTAAAGTGTTTTAAACTTTACATAGAAACAATTCCGAATAGTTAAAAATGCATTTAATGTCTTCTTTTGACCTTATTAAAATAACTTTATAAGAGGTATTTATAATTATTAAAATATATAATAAAAGCTTCAAAGAAAACAAACAATATTTACTTGAAATAATTCCATTAACCTAAAAAATAAAAGGTAAACAAAATTCGCTCAAGGACTACTTGGCAACGCTTTGGCTTTAATAAATATTTCGCAATTTAAGAACTTGTCATGACCAGGATCATATATCCTCCATCCCTCCTCCTCCTGGCTATCTGTCCCCTTCTGGCACTCATTCGGCCGATTGTTGTTTTGCATGCGGCACATTAGCTTCATTTGTTCTATTGTTTTGATTATGATTTACAATGCCCAATGCGCCGCTTTTGTTGCCTTGCTGAATGAGCCTGCGGTTTGTGTGCTCGTGTGGGTGTTCCAGGGTGTGGGTGCGTGGGTGTGTGCGTGAATTTATGTTGAACAAAGCATAATACATTTGCATACAGTGTGAATAAGTGTGAGAGAAGGCTGGGGTGTGTGTGGTTTTTGGGCCACACAATAAATTTCATTTAAGCCCAGCACAAATCTTCCCACTTTTCGAATGGTCTTTTGTGCTCTTGTGCTTTTCAGGTTATTTTTACTTTTTTTCTTTTACAAAAAGTGCTATTAACGCTCATTAGAATTTTGGAATGAGTTTAAAATTCCCAAGGGTATGAAATTTATCAATATTTATTGTGGGGATTTTTAAATTGAAATAATGTTAATAAAAATATTTGAATATGTATTTCCAAGAATTTTCCAATTAAAATTAGGGAGTTCTTCTGACTAGAATCCTTGTTATTTCCTAAAAAATATATATAGCTCAAAGATAATTTTAGTTTTACGAGTATCGGTTTGAGCCAATTTAATAATCACAACTGATAAAAACATAATAATTTAGCCGTGGCCACACCTTGTTCCAGATTTGTTTACGCTTAATCCTGCCGATTGGTCGAGGTGCCAGCGCCACTTGCATCCTGTTGGGGAAAGAAGTGAGCCTCCAGCTGCTTAACTCCTTCGGGAGTGCTCAGATCGAAGGCGAACTTCAGGTATTTGTCAAAATAATTCTTGGTCCGCTCGGCTTGGTGACGCGAATGACGATGGCTGGCATTGGGTGATTTTTCAGCTACCTTGGCTTGGGGTTCCTTGGGCTCCTTGTGGGGTTTGGACTCCTTCAACTCTTTAAATTTCTTGAAGGCCTCGTAGTCCTTGAGCTCCTTGGGTGTCAATTTCTGGGCACTCGCCGTGGTCACTGAGGATCGATTGGTCTTTGCTGATGGCGGCGTAAGTGAGGGTTCTCTGTGCCGCTTGTGTCCCCCTGGGGCACCTGCTCCTTCGCCGCCTGCGCGGGGCTGACTCTTCGAGGCGCTCACCATCTGGCAAACCCCGAAGCGATGCAGATCGTTGGCACTAACTTTGGTCGGGGTTTCCAGGACTTGCTGGCTTGTCGTCTTGCCCCGGCGCTGACCTTCGCGGGTAATCGTCACCCTCGGTTTCTTCTCCTTGGGCGGCTCAAAATCGGTGGCCTGATGGGTCTTGGATCGTGTGGTCTTTGTTTTGCGAGTCCCTGTGGGATTGTGGGCCATTGTTCTGGAATGGCACAGCTCTCAAATGGAGGGCCCCCTTCGTGAGGCAAATGTTAAATTTAAACGAAAACTGCAACTAACAATTCAAATGATACTCAGAACTGGCTATAAAAGCAAAAATACAAATGGGGCGGAGGATTCGTCTTTCAAAATTTGAGGCAAGGCACAAAGGCACTGGGGTGAATATATATTTTAATAAGCAAAGGGCTCTCTTTAGTTGCTGGGATGGGATTTATAAGACAGAATAAAATATATTTTAAAAACTTTAACTATAAAAGAGTTCTTATATAAATACTCCTGGAAAAAAGGTTTATAATCCTCTGGGTATAAATTTATTTTCTCTCTCTTAGCCACGACAAAAAGTCAAAGCTTAAAATGCGAGTAATTTAACAAAGAGAGATGGAGAGATAAAATAAAAAGACTTTTCGGGGGAAAGACACTTCTTTTTGTTGGATTACTTCTTTTTTTCCTCCTATTTTTGGGCAGCTGATAAAATGAAAGAAACGACGGCAGGAAAAAAAAACAATTAATTCCGGATAAACACATTTTATAATTAAAAAATTCCTTCGGCTCTCCTCCACTCTATTTTGTTTTTGTGTGTGCCTCGCAGAAAACAAAGCCAGCGGGATAAAGTGAAAGAGCTAAAGAAATTAAGTGGAAAGAGGGAAAAATACGGTGACGCGGAATGAGCTTAGAGAGCTGACAGCGGAGAAGATACAGTCAGAGAGAAAAGAGTGCAACACATGGCGTATACGCAATGTTCCTTTGATTTCAACACTCGCAGTCAGGGCCAAAAAATTTAATCATCTTTTCTGGGTAAAAAGAAACCCACTAAGCTGATTAGGGTCCCCTTTACTAATTTCTTTTTATTTTCCCCGAGCTATTTCCATCTTTTTTTCCCCCCAAGGTTCGTGGTTTTTTTTCTTGCATTTCCGTGGACCAAGTAATTTATGGTTTGTTGTGCGTAATTAACCCGCTTCGTGGTCGCGTTCTTGGCTTTCACACTTTGTTTTGTTGCCTTTTCAGCCTAATGACGTTATATACGCTACACTTTGAGGCAGCCAGCCTTGGCAGCTTTCCCCCTGAAAGAAAATTTCATTTCATTTTGGTGATTTAAGTCTTATCTGCGTGTAAAGTCGTCCACGTAATTAGTTTCATTCCAGGCTCCGTTTCCCATTTCTTTTTTTCCTGTCCAGAGATTGCGACCTGTGCAAGTTTTCCCCTTTTTTTAATTTTTTTTTTCGCTTACATTTCAGAAAATGTGCGCAGCTTGGAAAATGTAGCAGAGCTGTTGAGGGATCAGGGGTCAGGTGGGGCGTGGCAGTTGACGGGGGCCAAATGTCAGCTTAGTCCTCGCAGGCAATGCCAAATGACAGGCAAATTAAAGCTGAGTGGACGAGTTGGAGATGGCACCCGGCAGACAATTTATCAAAGATACATTTAACATGATAAAGGTATGAAAATAGTCACGTTCAAACGCGAAAAAGAAGCGAAAAATAATGGGAAAATCTTCCCTGACAGTCGGTGCGAATTATTCGAAAACGAACGAAAGTTTTAAACCTGTCAAGGGGCTTAAAAAATAACAACGATGAGGGAATACATTAATTATATAGTTAAGCGAACATTTCACAAAGGAATTATTCTTCAAATTTAAAAGCAAGCCTCTTAACTTAATTAATTTAATAAATCAAGATTATTCCCAAACATAATCTAATCCGATAAAGTGAAGAATATACTTTTCCCTATTTAATTTATTTTAACACTCCCCTTGAAGTTGTTAAACATTTAGTACCCGTTTAGTGTTAGCCTTTTGTTCCTTATGGATTTTTCCCGATTCTTCTTGAACAAGGAAAAACAAAGCTACATCGGGGGAATTGTTCTTCAAAGCCTTTCTTCTCCTCAAGCAGCCTGTTGCCAATTGTTAAGCAAACAACTATTTTCTTGACATTTGCAAGGGAATGTGTTGTGTCCTGGACCCCTCTTGACTGGCATTCTTGTATTCCTTTCAGCCCCGGTCCTTTTGTTGTCCTGTTTGCCAGTTTTCCAACTCTGCAAAAAAATGCTTAACTGCAAGGGTCTCTCTCAGGCATTAATGTCAACACAGCGTTGCTGCAACTTCTCACCTGTCCCACTGAATATTTCACTGCTCCAGTGGCAGTCAATTGGAAATCCCAAATAAGAGCACGCAAAAAAAAGGAATAGAGGAATATATATTTATATAAATTGCAACATAAATTATACGCACACGGCTGGGGGAAATCGAGCTGGGAGAGCTTGTCCCATGTGCTTAAGCGGAAATCGTGTACAAAATGAAAATGAAGAGCTGGGGACTGGAACTGGGACTGGGACTGGGAGAACGCCCCACAAAATGCCGGATTTTTCCGGCGCCATTCGTTGCTGTTAACATTTCCGCTTTATTTGTCTGTCTGCCCTTTTGGCCGCCCGTTTTATCTAGACTCCGCTTTTCAGCCCGACATTCCACCTACATTTGTTCGGATTTTTGTTGCCGCAGCTGCAGTTTTATTTGTGCAGTTTTTATCTCTTTTGTGTCTCCGCTGACGCTGTCTAATGTTTTAAATATAAACTCGAAAATAATGCAGAAAATAAAAGCATAAATCAACGCAAATATCGCTTTTGGATTTCTTTTCAATCCCGCACAAAAGCAGGTCCAGATAAGGGAGGGTAGAGTAACTTTTCCTCTTTGGTTCTGCTGTCTTGTTTGGTCACCATAAATTATTCGCGCAGGGGTTTTATCTTTTAATGCGATACTCGGCGCTCTCCAGGTATTTCTCTTTGGGGCAGTGAACAGTGTTTGATACCTTTTCTATTTTTTTTATACTAATTATATAAACTTGAATTATTAAAACAGAGTATAATATTATATTTTTTAAACAAGCAGTCCTTGCTTTAAAATTTGGCAAACGTAGGAAACCAATTAGGTTTTGATATCAGTGTTCGTTTAGCTGTCGAGCAGTCAACGTCCATTTCTATATATTTATTTCATTATTTATTTATTTTACTAGGTTGTTGGTCGGAATATTTATTAAAAATTTTTTTATTTTAATTAGTTTTCTTTTTTTAACTTTATTACCACCGAGTCTTACTGTTTTTTTCTTTTTACTTTTAACTAGGGGGGGCTTTAACGGGTACTTCGTGTCAAATTCAATATGGTGACGAACCTGAACGTTTCGAGGCTCTTTTTATTTTATTTTATTTTGTTAATTGCTTTTGTTTTTTTTTTGGGCTTTATGAATCGCTGGTCCTTGATGGTCGCCATCTTGCATTCATTTTTTAAGAAAGCTAGTTAAGATTCCATACATTTTTTTTAGTTGATCTAAGACCCTGCTATTATTTCGTAATTTCTTCTGCCGCAGCGGCACCCAAAAAATAAATATATATATGAAGCCGTTTTTACTTGGCTTCCGAACAAACACGAAGCTCTTACAGTGTACGTGTGCCGACAGCGACATTTTTTTCTTATGGACAGTGTATTGGACGCTGCAGACTTCTGGTTTATTTTAGTTTATTTGTTTTTCTTTTACTCGTCGATAATCTTTGAGGATCGCTAAATTATATATATTTTTTAAGAAAAGCTAGCCCAGACTCTGTGAATTTTCTTTAGTCTAACATTAACCTTAATTCTATAACCCTTTTTTTTCGGATTTTTCGTAATTACTTATTTTTTTAATTTTCATCTTGCCGCAGGTTGATAACCAAGTCCCAACCAAATACGTAATTCTTCGTTACGTTTAACTTGGAACTTTAATTTTTCCTGCCGTCATGTTCTTGGCTGGACTGCTACTGGCATTTATATCATTTCTGGCTGTCAGCCGGCTTGCAAACAACTCCCAACTGCCCAGGGAAAGTGACAGTCAAATTTCCCGTTCAGCTCCTGGGCACCCTGATGAGCGATCAATCAAACGTGGCATGCAAAGCACACAGACTCCACTCCTTGCAGCTTCTTGCAAATTGAAACGTGCGAGGCGGAGGCGACGCATCCTTCCTCTCTCGCCCAGCTACCTGGCCATTTGGCCACACGAAGCAGTTAATTAAATGATGAAAGCATTGACGTGTCGCTGGGACTAAACGGCCACAAGGAGGAGGACGAGGACTAGTTGGCCAGAAGCAGTCAGGCAGCTGCCCAGAAGTGCTGACAAGCCGGGCTGAAGGCTGCCGGAGAGCCATGACAGACGCACGTTCGGTGAGTCCATAATGCAATGAGGGAGCTGCGTGAGCGCCAGCCACTCACGGAGTCCGCAACGAGCAGTGGAGCCGAGATGGTGCCATAAAGTATCCATCAGTTCAGGAAGTGCAATGGGATGCAAGTTTGGTGAAATTTGGTGCCAAACGATTTTTTTTAATAAACTCAACTGAGCCATAAAATTTGGCAAGCAAAATGTAGAAGTTTTCTGTGAGGAAAGGTTTTTAAATAAGCCAGAAATAAGCTATATTAAATAGAAAAAGTATAGGGAACTAAAAATTATTCAATAAATATTTAAATGATTTTTGCATCCAGGAAAATACTTTATTTATTGTGAACCCTTAAGTTTTGTGCTTGAACTCTACTTGTTTTATGAGAAAACCAATCCTAAATAAATCTAGAAAAACCCCATTCCAATAAGTTTGATTGGGATACTCTCCGAGACCACTGTGGCTTGGCTTGGGAGATGGATTCTCGACGGGATCACGTACACGCTCCAGTTGCATGTCACACGCCGCTTGATTGGTTGCCTGATTCGTTGATTGCCATGCTCTCGCCGCTCACGTGACATTGCGTAGCCCCTGGGCATTGTCCAGGTCATACCATCAGCTATCCACAGCCAGGATTCCAGAATCCACACTACCCGCACACCCTACACACACACCTGCCGTCATGCGATACCGGGTGGGAGTGTGTTCTAATTTTCATTTCATTTCCATTCGCAAACGCAAACTAACCCAACCGAAGTTGGCCAAGTCAGTGGGCCATTTGCTGATTTGATTGATGGCCCACAACTGCTGCTATTTGGCCAGCTAATGAACTTACATAAGTGAATCCGTTGGCAAGTTATGGCCACTCATGTTGTAAATGTAAACAGATTTTCGACTAGTTTCGGCTTGGTCCTCGAGGTGAAAGCACAGCAAGTGCTGTTAATTAGTAAAGTTGATAAATTCCCGCAGATTTAACATATCAAGTGGGAAGCAAAGTTACAGTATCCTCTCTCTCTCTCTGACGTTGCTAGTTCCAGAAAAAGTTGTTCTAGTTTGTAATTTTTTTTTGCGTATGTTACATGCGAGTAGTTTTTGCGAGTTACCTTCATAAATGTGCTGGCCATGTCCTGGGAATTTCAGCTCGCCATGGTGCTTCCTGTAAGCAGACAAAAAAGGTAGGGAATAGTTGATTAGTAAAGGGTAAGGTTAATTTAGATAGTTTATATTTTTTTAAATATTTTTCTGGCTACATTGAGAGCCTAATTGGTCATTTAACATTTTAAATATATAATAATAAGTCCGTGTGTATATACAGATCTTAGGTTCAACAAATATTATTTTAATATTTCTCCCATTCAATTTGCGAATTATTTAAGTAAATAAAACTGTTTCCCCTTCAATTCATTTTCTTTGAGACTCGAATTTGTAATTTTAAATATATTATTCCCAATTGCATTAGTTTAATTTGTGCCAGCTTTCCTTATTCATGTTACGTATTCATAAGAGCAGAAGACCGTGAATTAATTGTATTATATTGAAGATTTTCCATCTTCATTTGCCAACTTGTTACTTATTTATTTAGTATCTATTTTATGTAGTTATTTAGTTCAGGCAACTCGGTGGACTTGCTAATGAATTCAATTCAATTAACCAACTTTCATATTCAAGATTTCCTCCTGGCTGTCGTCATTTCTGTGCTGTGTGTCGTCAAGCATACACTCCACCGAAACTTCTGCTTACTAACTTGGCCCAAACGGAGGAGCATGTGTGTGCGGGAAAGCCAAGTCAACACTTGACAGCCGAACGATAATTTTCTTAACTAAATTGTCCGGGGCTAGGCAAACAATTTGGTCCGAGACAAAAGTTGAGCAAACAAATAAACTCATCGAAGACATCAGGCCATTAGGTTCGCTTAAAGTAGTTGGCCAAACAAATGGAAATGGAGGTGAGACTGGGAAATATATAAAGGAGCGGGGAGCCGGGAAAAAGGAGGGGAAGGAAAACCCACAAAGTTTCTAAGCAAATCACCTCAACTTTTGCATGTTCTACTGAGGTTTTTTTCTGCAATTTTTTTTTCAATTTTTTGCTCCTTGTTTGTTCTCAAATGAAAGGTTAACTCCATAACAACTCGACGAAACTGCATTGACTGACAAGTGGTGGGTTTTTCCTCGATTTTTCCCCCTTTCGTGCCGTTGCAGCCCCGCAAGATTGTGAAAGCTGCGAGGCGAGACAACATAAATCATGAACAGACACACTGAAAATGGTTTAGAGAGAGAGTGGCAGCGGAATGGGGAAAGTGCTGGGAGCTGCTGGGGATCTAACCGCAAAACTGCGGCGGAAAAGCCGCAGTGGAAGACGTAGCAGGAGCAGCTGGAAAAACCGCAAAGCGTTTTTGGTCTTTTGCTGTTTCGGCGGTGGCGCTGGCAATGGCGCTTGCGGAAAAACTTGCGACTGGCAGACATCGCTGGAAAATGGCTTTAAAAGGCCATCAAATGGCAGCTCAACTCGGGAATTTTCCTTCGCCAGTCCGCCAGCTCGCCAGGCGGCAAACTTTGTTTGTGGCAGCTGCAGTTTGTCTGTGCAAATTGCCAGGCGATGTGGCGATGGCAACTAAATTGAAAAGTGCCGGGCTAAACGCCCGAAAGTAGGCAATGGGCTTTGCTCCTCGCTCCTTTTCCTTCAGTTTAGTTTGCACCAACTGTGCGGTCGAGAATGTTTTTGCTTTAAAGTTCGGGCTTCGGGGCTCCTTTTTATTTTCTTCCGGACATTTCCTACACTCGTTTCTATTTTCTTTTTTTTTGGGCACCAGCATACCAGGCAGGATGTCTGGCCATTGAAACGGTTCCCTCCCAGGCCCTGGCCCTTCTAGACACTATTAATTTGAGTCGTTTTGCCTTGCACAGCATTTTATTTAATTCTTTTTTTCTATGTTTCAATTTCGCTTTTGCCAATTCTCTTGATTTGTGGCTATTTTTTTGGGGTATTTTCTGCGGGTGGTTCGAAGCGAGTAAAATGTTATCGGAAATTAATGTTCAATTCTAGCAATTGATCTGAATGGTCAGGGTTTTTTTAGGGGTTTTTCTCTCTGTTTTATGGGTTCCTTTTTATTCAATTGGCTTGGTGTAATGTATAAATAAATAATGCTTACATAGCACTTAAGATTTCTTAATTTAAAGGGTCAATAATATTCAATGTAGACGGCTTGAAAAATAATAAGTAAATTATTAATTCAAAGCATTGTCTTTCTATAGATACTTAGGGCTTTAATCCTATTTAAAAAAATATATTTTGTTCTCTTAAAAATTATAGAACTATGCCTTATTAAATTATTTAACCTACCAACTTGATTGACCATGTTCATAATAATTATTGTCTTTCAAAATAACAAAAAAAATGTTTATTTATGACATTAATTTTTTCTATAGATATTTAAGAATTTAATCATATTTAAAAAATATATTTAGCTCTTTAAAAAATTTGCAAAGCTCAGCTAAATTCAATTTAACCTAACCTTCCCCATTCCCAGCTTTTTATTTTCTTTAAAATCTCAGCTCAATTGGCCTTGTCCCTTATAATTATTGCCTTCCAATTTTGGCTTTGTTCTGTGGTGTGAATTTCAGCAAATTGCTGTCATGTGTCCCTATTTCAGTTGTCTGCCTCTGTGAGTGTGTGTGGGTGTCTGTCCTTTTGACAAGGACGTGGCCGCTAACTTGATTGCCATTTCAATTGACCGCAGTTTCAGAATGCCTTTTTGCCATAGTCATGGCCATGGCTATGGGCTGTGGAATTGGCATCGGAGGATCCGCCTTTTGTGAAGCTGCGGCCCTTTGTCCACTTCCGCATCATTACGGACTCGCTGTCGCTTTTGTCGTTCGATTTTCCTGGCTTTTCCTCGATTTTACCCATCGCTTTTTGTGGTTGGCAAGCGGCTAATCTGTCGCTCTCATTGAATGCCCCACGAATAGAAAATCTGAAGGCGGAGCGGTTCAGTCGACCGGAAGTGGCCACAGCTGCCGGATGCATCGATAACCATGTGGCTGCCATTTGTTGGCATTAGTTCCTCGTATGTGAGTTTTCTGGCATTTTTTTGCGAGAGAGGAATTTCAATTAGCGTTCGCCTTTGACTCGCTCGGATCTGGGAAAGTATGCAGCACAGAAATAGTTGCGGGAAAATGTGAATGAAAAATAGAATAAAACGTAGTTTTTCACAACTAAATTGGATATATTTTGAACTGGAAAAATACCTTTCTTTAAGTAATAAAATATTTTAGTTAATTTAATAATTTTTACTAAAAATTATGTAATTAATACTAGTTTTAATATTACTTAAATAACTTTTAATTTTTAATTCCAAAAAGTTACTCCCCGACGTAAATAAATTTTTTATGAACACCATTTTCTAAGCTAATACTTTGGTATTTTGTTTTAACCTTTGCGCTCCTTGGGTTGCTTGACCGGAAAGGCAATTTCTTAGATTGATTTTCTTGTTATTGTTTCGGACAGCAAATTTGCCAGAGGTAAATGGGAAATCAGATAAAATGGCCAACGCTAGCCAACTGGCTTGTTTCGAACCTCATTTGAATGTGCTTTCCGAGTATATGTATATGCAACTTCGCTGCGATAAAACAATGGGGAAAATGTCGGGTGAGAAAAACGAGAAAATTCAAGCGAGCTCCTTGCCTTTTGCCAGAGTCGTTCGTTATTTAATGCGCTTGCAAGCCCCTTCCCTTGCCCCTCTTCCTTTAAGCGGGAAATTCTTCACCCAGTTCTCAGAGCACTTTAAGCCCGATTATGGTTCTTTTTTTTTAGCGCCTTTTGTTTGTTCCGCGCTCTTTTTGTTTGCCTCGCACGTATCAGTGCACAAAGGAAAATGAGAGAGGCCATTACGTGCCCAGCCAAGTGAGTGTGTGTGAGCGAGTTTTCCCAACTCAAACTCCATGTGTTTGTGCCCGCAATAATGATTGGAAAGTTTCGCCTTTCTGCTTGCAGGGGAAAAATGAAAATGGAAACGGCAGTCGGCAGTCGGCAGTGGAAATATACTGCAACCAAGCACGCCCCAAGTCGTAAATATTTGGCAGGCCATGGGGCCATTTGCATAACAAAACTGCATGCGGTGCAGCCATTAAATAATTAGAAATGTTCCTTATTTTCCCCAATGCATATCTGGATTTCCGGGGCCTGGAAATCGGCCGAGGAGTACAGGGTATGATGGCCCGAAACTTTGTGCCACGCCTCTGCCATTAAAGCGTAATCAACTTTCGACATCATTGGCGCCAAAGGGGAAAACTGGGCGAGATTTCGATGCGGTAACTGGTAATACCCTTTGGGGGATTCACTATATAATTTTATTGATTATTTTTTTTAAATGTAATTTATAATTTAAGATGATTATATATGGCTTGGAATTATAGTGCAACGCAAGAGGTAAGTGCGGCGATGTTGAGGCAGACTCTTGTTGCCTTGCTCTGTGTTTTTGTCTTAGCGATTAATTCCAACTTTTAAATTCTGCCAATACTATGGATATGTTTTAAAATTAATTATAAACTAGTAAGTAATTTTAATATAATTTTAAGGGATAATATTTAATGATGAGAAGCAAGAGAAGCATTTAATTTTCCTTAGATTTAATTTATAAAATCTTTTCAGAAACCTAATATAGCTAAATAATTTCGTATAAGTATACGTGGGCTGCTACATATATTTCTGGCCTAATAATGAAAATACGAATATTTATTAAGGAAAATAGTTTTATTGTTTTTCAAAATATTCTCCATCAAGATTTACACACTTTTGCATGCGCTCAAACCAATTTTCGAAGCACTTTTTCCACTCTGATTGACACACCTCAAAAACATGGTTTTTGAATGCTTCAACAGCATCTTCTGGCGACGAAAATCGTTGACCACGCATTTTCTTCTTGATGTGAGGGAATAAAAAGAAGTCATTTGGTGCCAAGTCAGGAC
>VNJZ01004222.1:0-24796 GCA_008042795.1 Drosophila asahinai | reverse complement strand
AAAAGACCATAAAATAAAAATCTAAAAATCCTTGATCTTCAGGCTGCCGCCACTGTCGATTGAGCAGGGCTACGAGGTCGACGCCTTCATCAAGATCCATGTGACCCACGTGTACACCCCATTTCAGTTCTGGTTCAACTTCGTGCAGCCCGAGGGTGGCGCCGGTTCGCTGGCCGAAATGGAAACGGAGATGAGTAAGTTCTACAACGACAGGAATCCCGACTATTTGAATGTGCTTGCCGAGCTGTCTGCTGAAGCTTGGATACAGGTGGAAAACCAAAACCAATTGAAATAAAAACATACAAAATAAAAAAGCATAAAATAAGAGTAGAAATAAATAAAAACAACTAGCTGGGCAGACAACCCAAGACAGACTGAGAGGTCTACTTGGCGTTGTCAAAAATGAAGTCGTGGATCAATGTGCCCAGACTCACTTATCCTAAAAATTTCTAGTACATTTAATAAATAAATACTGCGCTACCATGTTAAATACTAATAAATCGCTAAAAAACCCAGAGTTGTCGCTTTTCTTCTGTATCTACCAAAAAAATGAAGGCAACTCTGCTTCTTGCTTACAATCTTGGAATACTTAAGAGCAAAATTAAATATATTTTTCAAAAGAGGTTATTGCGGCTATATAAGGCTATCTTTCTTTCATATTAAGTCAGTCAACCTTTCTTGTCTTAAATTTTTGTAAGGAATTCAAAGAAAACGTAATTGGTGTTAAGCTCCGTACACAAACACGCGAACAGCGTATCTAAGCAGTGAGATAGAGCGAGAGGTCAATATTTGAGAAACACTTTTCGGCAGCGCTGTTTTAAAGGCCGGTACGCAGACGAACGAACGAAATACTAGAAAATACCAGGAAGAGGAAGAGGCTTTTGGTATTTCTAGAGCGGGGTGACGAACAAAATAAAAAATTTAATAAAACAGGTCGTTCTCGACTATTGGTCTCTCACTCTCTCTTACTGTTTCTTCACACAATTCAAAGATATAAATCCCGCCAATCACAATAATGTATTCAAAAGCCCAGTCCAAGCGTTTAGAAGAGCAGATAAAGTTATGATAGTTAAATTAGTAGAGGCCAATTCAATGATAAGGGATTTGGGCAATATTAAACATTTGCATAAATAAAGGCCTGGACGGAAATAGGTCCCTCGATGTCATATTTGGTTATGACGTTGATGAGCACTATTGAATTTTGTTGAATTTTGTTCACTTGCTCTTTTTTGTTGACTTGTTCATTTTTGCTCACTTTCACCTTTTTGCTCACTTGTTAATTTTTTATCTCTTGCTCATTATTGTTCATTATTTTGTTCAGTTAATCTTTATTGCTTATTTTAGTTTAAATGTATTCATAGGAAAAAAAAATGGAGGCGGCTCTGCAGCCAGTGCCGATGCCTTTGGGGCATATTTTATAAATCTTTTCCAAGGGAAATAATTCCCGTTTGGCAAATCTTTTCCGTGTTCTTTTCGTGCATATTTTCTTCGAAATAAAAAAAAGTATTTCGTAGACGTCAGTGATACTAAAGACGGCATCTTCGATCTTAAACACCGTATAATGGAAAAAGATATTGGAGTAACGGCCAAAAACCAAACCAAATGCCCTCTTTAAACAAAGAATGAACTGAAACTGAATTAAATAAAAATATATAAGAAAAGACCATAAAATAAAAATCTAAAAATCCTTGAACTTCAGGCTGCCGCCACTGTCGCTTGAGCAGGGCTGCGAGGTCGTCGCCTTCATCAAGATCCATGTGACCCACGTGTACACCCCCTTTCAGTTCTGGTTCAACTTCGTGCAGCCTGATGGCGGCGCAGGTTCGCTGGCCGAAATGGAAACGGAGATGAGTAACTTCTACAACGACAGGAATCCCGACTACTTGAATGTGATTGCCGAGCTGTCTGCTGAAGCTTGGATACAGATGGAAAACCAAAACCAATTGAAATAAAAACATACAAAATAAAAAAGCACAAAATAAGAGTTGAAATAAAGTTCTTTAACATTTCAACTTTAAATTCATTGTAACACAACGGCGAATGTGGTCAGAGGAAAGGTCCGAGCACTCCGAAATGGCAAGGTGGCTGCACGGAATGACTTTGACATATTTCTTTCGATTTTTATTTGTCCATATCATCCTTCATCTCAGCGATCTTCCACACGAGTTGGCGTTTCTTAGCGTTGGCCTTCTCCAGTTGCTCGACCAGACTCAACCTTACATCCCGCGACTGCTTGTAGCTGGCCCTTTGATCCTCCCTAAAATTAACTGGAGAAGGCCAACGCTCCAACGAATATCTTGGAGAAAGTGGACAGGAGACTTATCGGCCTGTAAGAATTTGGTCGACCATGGACCATTCTAACAAGTGCACGTTTCCAGGGGGATGGAAAATGGCCAATGTTAAGGGGAAGCATTAAAAAGATGCAGAGCTGTGCAATAACTGAGCTAGGAAGTGCCTTAACTACTTTACCATCAATTGCATCCGTATCTCATCCGAACAGCAACAGGTAAACCAAAGGAGAGCCAAAATCTAGAGATGGTTGTCTGGGTCTCCTTCAGATCGCCTGCAATTACTTCGGCAATAGCGGAATCGCTGTGCGGCCCTTGTGATGGTATCTTATTTTATAAGAATCATATAAAAGAAACAAATGGAAGACAAGACGTTGGCCCAAAAATAAATCAAAAAAGGTCCCATTAACGCAGGAACAAAGTTTACGAATCAAAGAAAAATATTTAAAAACGTACCATCAAATAAAAATCAATGTAAATATATAAGAAACGAACTTGGCACACATTTTTGACGGATACCAGAGTCCAACTCCAAGTATAGAACCAGAGCCCAGAACTTGGGTGGCGAAGAAATAGAACCTGCCGCTCTTCAGACAAACCATATATTATAATAATCATATTAAAAGAAACAAAAGGAAGACAAGACGTTGACCCAAAAATAAATCAAAAAAGGTTTCATAACGCAGAAACGAAGCTCACGAATTGAAGAAAATTATAAAGAAAGACCATAGGAACGGTATTTTATAATAGTCATATAAAAGAAATAAAAGCAAGAAAAGACGTTTGGCCAAAAACAAGGCAAATAGCGATCCATGCGCTATACCCTTTTTCAAGCCAATATAAACTTTTATACATAGCTGCAGGGAACAGAGCCCAGAACTCGTGTGGCGAAGAAGAAGCTGACGCTTTTTTAGACAGGAACAATATTTTATGTCATTTAAAATAAAATAAACGCAAGAGAAGACGCTGGCCCTTAAGATTAAAAAAGCATAAAATAAGAGTAGAAATAAATATAATCAACTAGCTGGGCAGACAGCCGAAGACAGACTGAGAGGTTTACTTGGAGTTGTCAGAAATGAAGCCGCGGATCAATGTGCCCAGACTCTCTTATCCTAAAAATTTCTAGTACATTTAATACATAAATACTGCGATACGATATTAAATACTAATAAATCGCTAAAAAACACAGAGCTGTCGCTTTTCTTCTGTACCTACCAAAAAAATGAAGTCAACTGCTGCTGGCTTACAATATTGGAATAATTTAGAGCAAAATTAAATATATTTTTCAAGAGTGTTTATTGAGTGTTAAGTCATTCAGCCTTTCTTATCATTAATTTCTGTAAGGAATTCAAAGAAAACGTAGTTGGTGTTTTATTACAATATCACGCTTTCCTTAGTGTATGGGTATTAAATTTATTATTGCGAAATTATTGCACTTAAGTTAACACGTGGTACACACGTATACGTATACAGTTGAAAAAAAAGTTGAAAACTTTGATGAAATAAGGTGGGAAACTTTACTGCGAACAATATCGCACTGCTTTGTTGCAAGCAGTTTTATATACCTGCGGTACTGCTTTATCGAGTAGCAAAGACACAAACCTATGAGGTCGATATGTCAAATTATTTTAATTTTCGTCATGGCCAGTGTTGAAAAACTGGCTTTTTATGGCCTTTTACAACACACTTTTGGCTTTTTTATAGTTCGTCCCGTCAAAAGCAGCGTTTTTTTTAGCTAAAGTTGACAGCACTGGTCAGCTGTTTATTTCAACATGGCAGGCCGCGACGTCGGCAGAGCTCAGAAAAAATCGTGCCTCTACAAGATACTCTTGCCTCCGCGCTAATGTGTAATAGCTTAACTCCTTAAAACACCGCGAAAAACCCGTAAATATTGTACAAAATGCGGCGAAAAATGGTTAACGATGCAACGGTGCAGCCAGACCAGCAGCTGACGCCAGCAGAGGCAGCGACGGCGGTTCCAGCAGCGATAGCACCAGCAGCAGCGGCAGCAACAAGCAACAAAGGCTAAAGCAAAAGCAAACAATTGAATAAGCGCTTTGAAGGTGTTAAAGCAACGGGGACTGCCGTCAGTCCAAGAGTTCAGCTCTAAAAGCTAACAAATCCAAGGTCGCAGCTACGAAAAGTCGCATTAAAAGCGGTAACTTTTAGACGATTCGTTATTGTTGTTGTTGTTGCTGCTGTGCTGGTGCTGGTGCTGCTGCGGCAACAGTTGCAGCGCAGCGTGTGATCTCGATTCTCCAACTCCCTCTCACTCTCTCTCGCACTCGTTACGTCTCTGTCGCTCGTCGCCGGTGAAATGGTGTCGCCTTTCGACGCCGACGTCGACGTCTCAGCTGGCGTCGCTGCCAGCGCAGTGGCCATGAGGCGAAATTTTTGTTGTTCTGAATTCTGTAAATTCTGTAAATGTTTACAATGCACTCGCAACGACAACAAAAAATTTAAAAAAAAAGCGCCAAGATCCTCTACGAAAATAACACAAGATAAAATGCAAAGAAATACTCAATTAAATTGCGATAAAGTGATCTTAAGAATTGGGAACAAGTGAAATAAGTGAATAAAAACAATAATACGGCAGCCATTTATGGAAAAATTGTGGATTAAACAAAACAAAGCAATTGAAAAAAGCTGAATAATACAAATTCCATAAATAATAAAGTCAAAATTGTTGAATTTAAATGCAAATTTCTTTAAAAATGATTAAAAAAAAAAAATGAATGAAAAAGTACAACTGATCATTGAATAATATTAATAAATAAAATGGAACAATGTAATCTTTAAAGTTTAAATACAGGGACTGACCGTTATTTATATAATTTAAAGAATTCCATTAATATGTTAAACTAATTATCGAACCGGTCTTAAAATTTGGTTTTAAGTAGATAGTTTTAGCCACAAAGTGGTCACTTTTTTAGTAACACTTTTATTAGTAAATTTTAATGCTTAGGGTAGACGAAATCCCAAAAGTTTCGGCTTACCATAAAAGCAAACAATATAGGAAATAACCAAAAGAAATAATACATAAAAAGGACCAAAACAGCTGATCAATTCGAAATTCTATACATTTTCCCCACACGTTTTAAAATTAAAACAAACCAATCCGACATAAACAAGTGACAAAAAAATGAAATAAGCAAAGAAAAGTAACCACACATAATAGAAAACACCTGATTAATTACCATTTTTATTACAGCCCCAAAGTACAGTGGCAAAATAGCACAAAGAAATAATATCAAACACAATCCAATCCCAGTTTGCTCCAAACCGAAACAAAAACCATAAAAATAAAGCCTTAAATAAATCCACACAATTGCTCAATTCAAAATTCCATTAGTGCTCTTAAAAAAGGCTTCAAAAGCAAGTGAAGAAAGTCAAGAGAGAAGCCAAAAGAAAGTCCAGAAAAGTGCCTGAAACCAAATGTGTTTTTCCTGAAGTTAAACCCTTTTTTAATCTCCCAATTCGGCTTTAATTCCGGCAAAGCCCCTGTTTTCACCTGGTTTCCACCTATATTAATCGCTACAACGATTCCTCAACAAAAGACGAGCAGCACACATGAGTTGGATTAATAGAAGTCAACTGAAATAGGCCGAAGCACCCAGAGGAGCACAGGTCAGTATCGGAACAATCGGGGTTTATTAACTGCCGTCATCGACGTCGATCAGTTAAAATATTAAAATACAGTCTGCTCAATTGGATGGCTGGGTTCGCGTTCGGCCTGGGCTCGGTTGAAACCGGTTACCGGTTACCGGATCGGCAGACAAATTGAAAATTCAATTAAGTTAAATCAATTCCAACTTGACAGTTTGGTTCCATTCGGTTTCAATCACATATGTTCGTTGCGAACTCAAATATATCATAAAATATTTGCTATATATTGCAATTGAAGGTTGCATAAGTCTGGGCAAATAAAGAACACGAGATTGTTCCGGCTAAATCTTACGCGGTCTAATGCGGTTTCGGTTAAGATACCAACTTAAAAATCTGGTTATACCCAATATTCATAAAACACAAAGGTATTATAACTTTAAGCCAAACTAAAATGGATGTAACAGTCAGAATAAGACATCTGAGACTCCATAAAGTGTAATATTCTTGATCAGGATCATCAGGGGAATCGATTTAGCCATGTCCGTTTGTCCGTTTGTCTGTTCGTCATATAAAAAAACATATGTCAGAGACCATTATCTGTATAGCTTTAACTAGAGCATAATATCTCTTCATTTCTCATTTCTCTTTTAATTTAAACAAAAACAAAAAACAAAACTTTGATTACCGGGTATTTCATAGTCGAGCACATTTAATTATAGCTTTCTTACTTGTTTTAACTACATCTGATAGGTGTGAAGCATTTTCAGCAGCGTAATACCTATTTAAATAACGCTTTTTATGGATGGAAATTAGCCAGGTGCAAAAGTGCGATAGCAACTGTTCTACGCGAAATCGGAGGCGCAGGCATTAGTCACGGATTCGGGTGGGAATTCTGCTAAAAATGTATGGTAATTATTTACAGCTTATCGGTGTTACGAAAGGGATGCTTTTCACTTACTTATATAATATTTGCAGTACACTTTGTCCTACAAATAAAAATGGAAAAGAATTTGCATAACTCAGTTAAATTTGGAATTTTAAATGATTCTTTGAATATTTCAAATTATTCAAAGTTTATTATCCACTTGTCCCATCGATTTACCAATGCCACAAACAAATAAAATACAATTACCGATATGCATTTATTTATTTAAATATGAAATTATTTTATTTTGTGGAATCGACGAAATTAAATTATCATTAAAGCGGTAATTCAATGCGACAGGCGCCATTAGCACAAACGCACACACACACGAAACCAACGATAAAAAATGAAAATCGAAATAATAAAAAGGATGATTTACACAATAATTAAATATGCATTTCATTCATCGTTCGTCCATGTGTGTGAGTGTGTATGTACAGCGCCTCCTTTTTCGTCGCATTTGGTTTGAACTTTAAAGAGCGACGTGCTTATTAATTTACCCTTTTTTTGTTTGTATTCGATTCGGTTTTATTCCCCACATCCGAGGAGAACCTGAATCGGATCACGGGCTCCACCACTCCTGATCACAGAGCCCCCTTTTAGCTGTCCAGGCTTTTTTCGGGGGCCCTTAATGGAAAAAATGTTGTGCGCGGTCTTTTTATTTTAACCCTTTCTTGATTCGCCCTTTTAATACTCTTTCTGGGGGTTATTAGTGATTAGGAAGGTCAAGGATTTCCTTTATACTAAAGGCTTTAATTGAATGCCATAAAAGAAGAATAAAGACAATAAATAGCAATAGAGAATAAATGAATTAACTGGGATAAATTCTTAGACATAACTTTAAAAACTTTCATATAATTAAAGAAACCTTAAAAATGGTTTTATAAATATTAAACGATCTGCAAAATGTACCTACAATATCCCAAAGAATATCAAAAATTAACATTTATTTAATTTTCTTCAAGTTAACATTTTCAGATCTAAAAATATCATTCGAATTATATTCAAATTTTATAGATTTCATAAAATTAAGGTCATTGAATAGCTTTTACTTGGAAATTATAATAAAAATATATATATTAAATATATATATTAAAGGGCTCCCACCCTGCTTTTAAGGGAAACTCTCAAAATATAATTAAGCCCTATAACAACTGCATTATGTATATAAATACCTTTCTTAGGGCCTATGTGTGAGCATCTCTAATCAAAATAATTTTATAAGCACTGATTTGTAAGGGCATTCCCATGTTCGACCTCCATAACCACTTTTCCTCTCATATTTTATTTTATTTCTTGTTGTTTTTATGTCTGTTTGTGTTGCGTGAGGAGGGACTAAGTGGCAAAAGGGGCTGGTTAGCTGGGGAGTCGGGATGCAGGGTGCCGGGGGCCTGCTGAAAAGGGAGCCGACGTCCTGCCATAAAATTGCATGTCCAAGTTGTTTTATTTGATTATGCGAGTGTGTGTGTGTGTGCGTTTGTTGTTTGTATTTTTTGCGAGAGTTTATTGCGCGGAATGCTATTTAATAAATTCCATTTCCAACTCCCCCCGGCCCCGGCTGGCTCTCTCCCCTCTAGCTGTCATACTTGTGCTGTTTCTGTTGTTGTTCCTGGTCGTCGGTCAGGATTTATCTGTCCATTCAGTTGTTGCTTTTGTGTTTGTGTTTTTTGCTCTGGTTGTGTTTCCGTTTTCCATCTTGTTTGGGCCAATGCAAATTTTAAAATTCAATTTCGCTCGTAACTTCAATTGCATCAAAGGCCAGCGCGCCAGCTCCAGCGTCAGCGCCAAAAGAAAATGTGCGGATGGGAAATATGAAATATGAAATATGAACATCCGCAGAAATATGCAACAACATCCTTTTTGGCACATTGCAATTTCATATTTCATTCTCAGATTTATTATTACATTTTTTTCTGCTCCCCTTGGAGCCAAGGAACTCACTCAATTGCAGTGCAGCTCCCCGCGGCGTTTAGTTCTCTCTCTCTCTCCCCGAAACTGACACAAAAAATAAGAGAAATAGATAAAAAGCAACTAACAATAAAGACGGTCCAAAACTTAAGCACCTTAACTCACTTTGCGAGCTCACTTCTCTACAGAGGAACTAAAGAAATGAAAAAACTAAAAATAGAAAACTCCCGGCATATAATCGAGAAGAGAAAAGAATTTCCAACTACGCTAAAAACTTTTTCCTACAACGCAACTTTTTCTTTCTTGTCCTGGTAAAGTTGCTCAACGCTCGAGCTCGAGCTCCCTTTTGTTATTGTTATTGCTGGCAACTTCCGCTACAACTATAACTATAACAAAAATAACACACAGAAAAAAGAGACCAAGAACATCCTCGATAAGCGGGAGTTCAATGGTTAAAGCCAAGTATTTTCCGCAGAAAAAAATAACACAAAATTCGAGGAAGAAGAAACTTTAAAAATGGGTTCGCTGGGTTTTCTATTTCACTTGTTCGAGAGCTGCTGCCACGCCCTCAAAAAACAAAAACAAGGACAAGAGAGCCATAAAAATGTTCCTGCTGTTGGTGGGAGCGGGAAAAAAAACAAAAGTTTTTAAAAACAACTGCTGGGGGAGGGAAAAACAGGGGCCCAGCGGCAGGCAGGTGGGCGGCGGCACACAAAAGCAACAATGTTCAAGTGCAGGCACTGGCAAAAATTGTGTGTGTGTGTGTGTGTGTAACACACCCATACTTGCATACAAACACCCAACTGCAAGCGAAAAAAAAAACTGCAAACAACTCTTAAAAGCTTGCACAAGCAAAATGAGGGAGAAATAAAAAATATGAGAGCTCGGCAACTGCACTTTTCCCCCGCATGCAGTGCAGCTAGTTGGAAAAACAAAAACCATGGCCAGCTCTACGCTTTAAAGCCCCAAACCCCAAAAAGAAAATCAATAAAAATGCGCATAAATAAATTAAAAGTAATGGCATTATGAAAAATACCCCTATGCATGCTTTTATTAACATTTAAATAGTTTATTGTCCGAAGTATTAAACTTCATTGCGGGTGTAAGCGGGTTTATTAATGTTTATGGGGCTTAAGGTCATTAAGTAGCACTACGATGTATGCAAATAAATAAATAATAAAATATATAATAACAAATTCATGTAGAAGTATATTGATTTGTATGTTTTTATTGAATTGGTATTAATTAAGACTTGTTTTAGCCGTTCTAAGAGTTAAATATATATTTTTTTATTCACATTTATTTTTTATGCAATTACAACAATATTTAGCTTTTGTGTTACATATTTCTTACTAACATTAATGCAATTCTGATATGCCTGGGCACCACTGATTTAAAGTAATTATATTTTTAAGCAGCAAACAGAAAAAAACCCAACAAATTCCACAACCCCTTATAAAAACATTCAATAAAAATTCACATAAATAATTATAATTGCAATATGAAAAAGTTCCTGTTATTTCCTCTGCCTTTGTGTACATTATATAACTCAATTATGGCCATTGAAATTACAGCTGGAAAATTGCGTGCATTTTTTGTAAATAAATAATGAAACATTTAATTAGTGGGGGCAAATAACATGATTGCATAATTTTGATAAAAAAAAAAACATTTCAATTGTAAGCCATTGTTCAATTGTTGTTGAATTCATCATGATAGTCACAATCACCGGGGGAATCGACTGCGCTAAACGAGGGCAGCACAGAATTGTTTAGCGGCGAGGAGCGCCTCGATTTGGCACTATATACTATAGTACTTGATAAAGCGAATTAGCACCCAGGGCTCGAAACTGGTCCGTGTGCCATAAACAAATATCGGATATATTTAGACAGGCGGCGGCGGCGCCGGTCCGGATTCACCTGGAACTCCCAAGTGCGAGAAGCGGACATCTGATTGCATATATTCCCTGGGCATTCCTCTTGGCCGATTTGATTTCTCCCGTTCCCTTCCGCTCCGCCCTCGTTATCAGCTCTTTATTTCGCTGCTCCTCGAGTGTCCGACTTGCGTCACATGTCTGAAATTGCTATACATATATTAATGAAAACAAATGCGCATCGCATAGTACAGAAAAAAACAAAACGAGTCTCGAAAAAATACGAAAAACGAGAAGTGTAGAGGAATCAAATCAAATAAAATCACATCGACCCAGAGACAAGAAGCAACGTCCGACAAATCGTCGAATCACTTTAACATGCGAATAATTTTTCCTTTTTTTATTGTATTTTTTGCTTCCATCGTTGTTTATTTATACCCTGCACACACTTCCCACATTGATGCCCAGAGCTCAGAGATCATGATCGCAGTGTGATGCGGGTTATCGCAAGCCCCGCGCTGAAATAGGTTATCGCCATCGGCAATCGTTCGATTAACGAGCATCGAATTTCTGATCGCAAAAGCAGACGCCATGTGGAGCAACCGGGAGGAGGCTGGTCTTTAAAAAGGGGATAATTGAATACAGACGATGTTTTTTGAAATAATCGGGAATATTTCGAATTAAGTACTTTTTTTTTGCAGATAGTCAGGGGAGTTAAGAACAAAACATATAGACACAAAAATTGGAGCTGTTGGGGAAAAATGTGCTGTATTAATATTATAATAAATATAAATTCTCAGAATATTTTTAAATCCTATAAATAATAGAAAACTCACAAAATGCTTGACATTTTGACTTGACAAAAGATTAATGGGAGCTAGAGCTGGAAAAACATCGATACTTATGGTCGATACATCGATATTTACCTGTGCAAACATCGAAAACATCGGTGTTTTCTTTCAGCCCTAATGGGTGATTTAAAATCAACGTCAGTTAAAGGAATTCCATAGACAGTCCTCAAAATAATTATCTAAATATTAATAATATTAATATAAATCATTTTATAATCCCATTAATTGCAGGTTAGTTATTTTAACCATTAGTTACCAAAAAGACTCCATTCCTCGTAAACAATCGTTATTTTATTATGACTCTTCAGTTAATCTAAAGGTATTAAATTGAACAGATACTATGTTTGCCGAGTTCCGTATGTTAGTTCAGATATAAAAATGAAATACTTCTTTAAAATAATAATAGTTATAATAAGAATATAATTATTTATTTAATAAAGATCCCCTTTGATCTAATTTATTCCGATTTTCTCTCTAATATTAATTTCCTTATATTCATGTTTTACCCTTTTCGTTCCCTTACAGCTGCAAATATTATGGAAAAGGCGAAAGCGTATATCAAAAATGAGCTTCGCGGTGGCAGCCAGCAATCCGAGCCAGCAACGACGCCCACGCCACCCTCGCCGGCCTCTGCGCCCGGCACGCTCCAAGCGAGCAAGCAGCCTTATCCGCCGGTGGAACTGATGCCCTCACCCGGAGCAGCAGCCCATCGCACCCGGACACCCAGTGAGCAGTATCACCTGGGCTATCCGCCACATCCCGCCCAGCACTACTATCCAGTACACGGAGGAGGGGTCAAGTCCACGGGCAGAGCCTCAGCGCCTCCCGAGCATCATCATGTGCCCATGACCATTTGCTTTGTGTGCGGCGGACATGGTGGGTACGAGCCGCAGCCCCTGAGGATTCGCCACAATCCCGAGCGACCCGGAGAGTCGTATTTCCCTTTCCTGGAGCGCCATGAACCGCCTAATGGAGTGGCGGCCGTGTCGCCGGCCCAGGAGTACGTGTGGGCCTGTATGCTCTGCTTTCGATCCCTGAACGAGCAGTGGGACTCGTACGAGCGCCAAAAGAAGCCCCTGCTGCAGCGCATCTACCACATGAAGCGGGTGGATGGCAAGGGCTACATAGGAGCGGATGTGGCCACCCAGAGCGAGTATGCCGCCCAGGTCTTGGGTCTCAGTGCCGAGCACCTCACCCAAAATGGACTGATTGAGGGCCACGGAGATCCCTACGCCTTGGCTCGCCACTATTCGCCGCAGCAGCAGTCGTCGTCACACCACCACCTCAGTACCTCAAGGAACGCCTCACCCTCGCCCAATCCCAGTGCTGCCGGTGGCGGCAACGGCGGGGACTTTTATCCCCGGAACTCCACGCCGTCGAGCAACCACAACAGATACCTGAGCAGGCCACAATCGCGGGACATGCCCGTGGCCTCGCCCACCTCGCGACCGCCCAGCGAACCGCCGGCCACAAAGGGCGCCGCCTACGCTCAGCAGAAGTACAAGCTCAGCCCTGCCCCGCCGGCTGGTTACCAGGCCCAGCCGCCGTATCATCCCGCCCAGTATCAGCAGCTCCAGCAGCAGACGGCCGCCTATCACCTGCTGCAGCAGGCGACCGCTGGCGGAGCTCCGGAATCGGCCCACTACAAGGGTAATCCCTACAATGCACTGCCCTCGCCTGGCAGCGGCGGACCACTGGGACCGCCGCCTATCTCCACGCTCGAAGATGACAACGCCACCGTGCTGGATCTGCGAAACTCCTCCAGCACCTCTAGTGCACCTCCACCGGCTCCTCGCCACGCCGCCAGCAGTGCTTCGTCAGCGATGCCGCCCAGCCAGCCCCAATCGGAGGTGGGTATCCTGGACCTCTCCATGCCGGACAAGAACTCCATCACCGAGGTGTGCTACGTCTGCGGCGACGAACAGCGAAGAGGCAGCCTCATAGAGCTGAGCACGGTGAAGCCCAGGGAAACAGGAAGACCTGGACAGCCGGCGGCATACTTTCCCCTGTTCAACGAGCAGCATCCACGGCCAGCCCGCTCGCGGCCCAAGGACCCGCGCGGCATGATCCAGGCCTGTCAGATCTGCTACGAGGACCTCATGCAGCAATGGAACGCTCACCAGGTGAGTTTGCAATTCAAATGTTCCCTATTTCCGAGAAAGAGCCGCGGGAAATTCATCAATCTGTCATTGGCATACATGCATATGGAGTTGATTCATCCGGTTTCGACAGTATTTACATCTCACCCTAAATGGGGTCGAGGTGAAGTCGGTATTCGCAGTGGGTATTGGGGGAGTTAATGCGAATTTTGGGTTGTATGTTTCTCTGAATTACGTTGGCTTTTGTATAATAATAGCTTAAATTCTAAGAATACATGATTAAATAATGTTTGTGATATGTTTTATATTACTTCCTCTGAACCAACTTAGTTTTTATATAAAAATGTTTCAAATTCTTAGACAACATGATAAAATTTTATTATTTGACACTCTTTATTTTATAAAAATTTAATTAATTTGCTGAAGTTATTGTATTAAAGCGATTTTTTAAGGTCTATGTAGGGTTAGCACACCGAAATCCGATACAAAAATCGTTATTTAAACATTGCGATAAATGTGTGATTTATCGATTTTCTGCTTGATATATCGGGGTATAAAAATCTAAAAAAGAAAAGTAAGATAACAATTTTCTGGATTTTTGGATCGATAACAACGATATCTTAATGATAAATGCGATATTGTTCGATATTTCTAATTTCAAAATATCAAACTTAACGATTATTTAGATATGATATTAAGCGCAATATTTTTGTCGATATATCATATCGGTCCAGTCTTCTTTTTTCGATAGTTCCCTAGTTCTATGTTCCCCTGAACCAGCTTAGTTATTTTTATAAAAAGAAATTCATAAAATACATGAGTAAATAATTATTTATTATAATATTACGGAAAAGTTTTTAAAAGGAAATTTAAAGAAACCGACATAAAAAAATTTGTTTAAAATGTTTATTTCCAGAAGATGATTTAACGCATTTTAGGTTAATTGTTGCTCTGAACTTACTAAGTTTCTGTATAAAGAAAAGAGTTTGTCAACTTACAGTCTAAGTTTTTTTAATGCAAAAATGGAAGAAAATTTCCTCTTGATTTCCTCAATTTAGATATATCTGAAAACTCCTCCTAGTTTGCTCTACAAATTTTAAACATTTTCGGTCTCCCTTTAAGTTAAACCCCACAAAGTGTACTATGCGTACCCACATAAAATATATATGAATATGCAAATAGAAATGTTTATGGATGCTGTTGCGGCACATACCACCACCGACGCTTTTGAAAATATTTTGTGAAAATTTCAATATTGTTCACTCTCGCATAAATAATGGAATTCAATAAAAATGGTTTGGGGGAGCAGCACACGCTGCTGCTGGCTGGCTGGCAAAAAGAGGAAATGCAAAACGAGAAGCGGCAAAAAAGCGGCAAATATTGGCAACAGGAAAAAATAAAATATACAAAAAATAAGAAACAAATTTACGAGAGCAGTTTTTCGCGTCGCACGAATCAAAATAAACAAAAATATTGCCACAGCAGCCAATGGTCCAATGGCGATGATGATGACGATGGCTGCTGCCGATCATCATGATGTTGGCGCCATGGAGATTGACCCGGGAGTAAGGCTCTCCACTGTGCGAACGATTAATCAGTGGGGTCGCCACAGTCGTCGTCGTCGTCGTTGGCGTCGTCAGCATCCACATATAACCATATAGTATATATTCCCTGTCCCTCGCCCCGACAGAGGGCATTATCATCAGCAGCCATCCATGTGGCAGGGGCCAGGGGTTCACCGGGGGACCTCGGGAAGGCGGCGAATGTTGTGGGAATTTTGACCGCAGGGTCGCTTGTGTTTCTGATTAAATTTTAATAGCTTTCCGCGATTATTTCGCTTCCTTCGTTTTGTTTCGCATTTCGCGTTTTTTTTCTGCACTGTCTTCTCTTTTTTTGTGTCTTTGTGTGCTTTTCGATTTTATTTCTGAATGCGAAAATGTATTTATAAATTTGAGACATCGCCCTGGTTTCGCTCAATGATGATAGTGTGCTGCGGAGCATGTCCCGAGAAGTGGAGGCCGGCCATTTAATATCAGACTGATTAGGATTTCTAGAGTGAATCACTGAATGGGATTTGGTTTTAAAAGAGTTTCTGGATGCTGTTTATTAAGTTCCAGAAGGGATTTAAATTTGGGGAAAAATTACTTCAATTATTTCATATAGAGAGCTAAACTTTATATCCTGAATAAGTGGGTTAAATAAGATTACAACATGACCAAATTGGAATTTGAATGATTTGAACTTATAAATTAGAAAAGAAACAATTATTATAAACTTGAAATGAATTAAGTATATATTTCGACAACCCTTTCTAGTCTAAGATATATTTATAATCTTCTTCAAAACATGGAAACAAAGGATTTCTTATACTTTTATGGAGACTCATGTAATTATATTATATAAAAATAAATGAAGACAGCCCAATACTTTGTTTAATCAATAAGGTTTAGAAAATGTCGTCAATTTTACCATAATTTTTTATAATTATTAAACTTTATAACAATACTGTAAAAAATTCGGAAATCGGTTACTAAATAATATTAAAAATATTTAATATCAGCCACAGAAAGTGCTGAGGTTGGATCAGCCAGCAAAATGAGATTGATGAGGTTTCTTCACTGAAAACTGAAAAATAATTGTATTAAAAAGTCAGCTGCTTGTCTTCTGACAAGATCTCTGTGTGTTTTTGACAAAATATATGCGTCTTAATTTATATGGACTAAATCAGGCGACTAGGCCTCGAGCTATTCGACAAATATAGGTCGCAAAAATCAGCCAATTAAGCAATCAACATTTTTAATTTATTTAAAAACATTCACTTAGAAAAAGATTTAATACAATTGAATTTGTTGTGACTCTAAATAAATTAACAACTATTAAATCGACAGCAACAAATAATCAAAAAACTTAATTATAAAACAATTTTAAAGCCGAGCAACTTGACCAGCCCCTTCTCAGACCTCCCCCGATTTCTGGGCCTCCCACTCTTTCGCACGCAACAAAGCCCACAAATGGAAATTAATTTCAAGTACTCAACGCAGCCCACAAAAGCTCCACAAGCTGCCCACCGCAGTCGCCGGCTTGCCTGCCTGCCTGCCCTCGGCACGAAACCAAAACAATTTGAATTTTAAATTCAGCGCAAAAATATCCTCCAACATGGCTATAAAAATGCAAAATTCACAGCTGGTGAGGCGCTGCCCCGCTGCCGCCGCTCCCGCTCCCGCTCGAAACTTGGGAATGCAATGTGTAAAATGCCGGATAAATAATTAAATGCCATTAATTGGAATTGTGTAAATTTCGCAGGAAAAAGTAAAGCCCAAACAAATATAAGCATGTTAAGGAAAAAGTGCGACTGCCCACGAAATAATAAATAAATAAATAAAGGCAAATAAAATTGCAAATGCTGCAATGCAGAAACACAGAGGGAAGGCCAAGAGGGAGAGTGTCCAGCCTATTCAGGGAAATGCGGAATGAATAAATAATCAAACTGGGAAAATCATAGCGCCGCACCGGATGGCCGCGGGGGGATGGGGCAACGAGACAAATTAATTAAATTTAACCCAGTAAACCATGGAAATTCTCGTTTGGCTCGCAGCCAGAAAAGCAACCAAACCGAGCCTATATCCTCTCCTCGCCCCTCATCGAATGACGTGCACGAATGGAAATTCAGTGAAAAAGTGCGAAAAGCAATTTAAATATTTATGCTCGAGTTTTATTTAAAGCAAAGCGAGTGATTTGAAACAAAATCAAATCATGGGAGAAAAGTAAGAACGTTTAAATCGATCCGTTGGTCTGGCCCGATGCCAGCAACCGAAATAGACAAAAGCCATAAACTATATCTAGAAATTGTTATAAACAATTGTATAAACAAATCGCTTGGGATGCACCCTGAAAGCAAAAAGTATGTTTAAACTTTCTAGGTTGTACAAAAAAAAAACAAACAAAATAAATGGGAATATGTTAATAAATTTATATTAATTATAAAATTGTATGGAAATGGTTCTTTATTTTAAGCTGTTCTTATTTCATAATGCTAGTAAAATCACATTTAGCATATTAAATAGTTTTAAGGTGTTATTACAATGTCTGCAGTACAATTCACACAAGGAGTCTCCAGCTTGCGATGCCCTAAAATTCCCAAATCGGATTTTGACAGGTAAACTGATAGTTTTCACGTTGAATTTTAAAGATGGATCAGATACTGATGAGGAAAAGTAATAAAACAGCTTTTTTATATACAAGCCTGCTTCTGGTCTTCGGAAATATATTTTGAGAGTTTTAGTAGTAAGTCAAGCCGGCTGTTTCTAGGAATTAAGATGTTTTAAAATCTTATAGACCCAACAATTAATCTTCCATTTAAATTCAGTCGTAAAAATGCATTGTAAAAAGGTTTAAAAAAAATAGAAAAAACTAACAGGGTATTCCCCACTTCGTTTCGTTGCATCAAAAAAAACAAGTTTTTTACTCAGTCAGTTAGCCCCACATTAATGTGCAAATGAACCTAACTAGTTTCACCTTTCTTCTAAAAATACCCTCTATAATAAATCAAATTGATGTTTGCAATGGCATTATAGAATTCGCTTTAAATGATCTGAGTTCCCTCGAATGCCAATGAAAACATTTCAAAATTGTACGCTAAAATTCCCCCAAAAAGCCCGAAGATTAATTGTTGTTTAAACATTTCAAAAATTTATGATCTTGTGAATGGATGGAAAAAAAGTAGAACAAAACAAGCCGCAAAAGAGAACAGATTATTGGGATTGACAACAATGACCTGCGGTATTCCCTTGGCTCCCAAGAGAATTTCCTGGCAAGCTGCCCAAAAGTCAATAAAAGAAACGCAAACACGACCCAGACACTAAAGCCGGATAGAACTGGCTAGAAAATCAATTCCAAGCGAGAAAACGTTGCCAAAACATCATAAAAACAAGGGAAATAAAATGCGAGAGAATAAATTAAGCAAATAACATTTTTTGGGGGCGATAATTGGAAGTATCGTTGGATTTTGTGCTGTGTTTCAGTTTATGGTTTATTTGTTGTGTTTAAATAAGAGAAAGAGATGGAATGGAGAGGATTTTGTATAAATTCTTTGCACCATATTTATTTATTGTTATTTGTAAGAAATTCCTAAGAATTAAAAGAATCCTGTATAAGAACATGATTTTTAAAATCTTTGGTATTTAAATATTTGGATCTTAATAATAAATGTTACAAAAATGACGAGGAATCAAGGCAGTTTTAAATCGATTTCAGATTAAAGTTTTGTTAAAGATTTGGCTTTGGTTTTTTTTATATTTAGGTCTCAGTAGAGACTCTCCCTGGTATAGAAGCTATCCCAGACCACAAACTGCTTGCTCTCGGGCAGCGGAATAAACTCCAATCCATCGGCTATATTAAGGCAAACTTCTGGGCCGCCAGGCCTTAGTGGATCCCACTTCACGGGGGCAATAATGTCGCAATTGGGGTCTCCCTTGGTGGCAAAGGATGTCCACATGCCAATCAATCGCTCAATGGTCCGATACTCCGCCGAGTCCCTGTCCAGCTTGCTGGAGAGCAGTCCGTAGAACATGTAGGAGATGTCGTCGGCATGGCAGACACCTCTCACCTTCTTGCCGCACTTGAGGATCCTGTAGTGATTGTAGTGCGGCGAGTCCATGTCGAAGCGGTAGAGATACGTGGACAGGGTGGGGGCATAGGCCAGTCGGGCGAGCACAGTGCGATGGATGTCGTGCCAGAAGTTCTTCACGCTCAGGATGTGCAGGCACTCGTAGAGCTCCATGCTGGCCCGCTCAGGATCTTCGAAGTAGGACTTCTTCAGCTTCCTCACCATCTCCGCCAGCTCCTCCTTGTCGATGGAATCGCGCACTTGCTTGGGAATTATGGCCTTGAAGGCACTCAGCATGTACAGCGGATCCGCCAGGGTGCTTTGATAGGAGAAGAGTCCCTCGAAGGAGGTTCCTCCTATAATCAGGGGAATCTGATTGCCCCAGGCGCTGGACAGCTGCTCCTGCTGGGGTCTCGGGACCACGCAATCCTCTCCCACATAGGGTTCAATCACCGGGGCAAAGGCCAAGATCTCATAGTCTCGGTGCTCTTCCTGGGTCACGATGGCGTTGCAGTGAAGGGCCAGCTTGGCGCCCGGAATCTGCTGGAAGAACTCCAGCAGCTCCTTCTCGCTCTCCAAGCTCCCGGCATAGCCGAGGTCCTTGCCCAATCGCTGGGCCCACTTCCGATCCGGATTGGTGGCCCAGGCGCACAGGGCCGACCCCGACTGAACGATGGCGCGGTGGAAGAGTCCTCGAGCCTGCTCCGATTGCATGAGGATGTGCGTGGAAGCTGCGCCCGCTGATTCTCCCATTAGGGTTATATTCTCCGGATCCCCGTTGAAGGCGGCTATGTTCTCCTTGACCCAGCGAAGGGCCTGGATTTGGTCCTTGAGCCCGGCATTGCCTGGTATCTTGAGTGTCCTGTCCTTGAGACTCAGGAAACCCAGAGCACCCACGCGATAGTTGAAGGTGACCAGGATGACATCATGCTTCATGAAGTAATCCGGCCCGTAAAGATCCCGCGAGGCCCCGCCAATCTGAAAACCTCCGCCGTAAATCCAAACCATGACGGGCAGCGGCTTCGGCGACTCCAGCTTCTTGGCATAGACATTCAAGTACAGGCAGTCCTCGGAGCCCTCTGCCGCGTTCGTTATAGAGTTCCGCTGCATGGGTTGGTCCCTCGCGTAGGTGCAGTCCCTCACTCCCTGCCAGGAGCTAGGCGGTTGAGGGGCGCGAAAGCGCAGCTCGCCCAACGGGGGCTGGGCAAAGGGAATGCCCTCGAAGGAGTAGTAAATCTCGGCATCGTAGATGGTCTTGCGCTGCTGACCCTTCACCTGGCCATATTTGGTGGTCAGCTCCGTAGTCTGACCCGTGCCCAGCCTGTACTGTATAACCTTATGGCCAATGACCCTGAAAAGATAGACTATGACTCATCGTTCCCGTTTATTTCGTGGACTCTGCACTCACTTGGCGCCCAATTTCAACTTCTCACCAAATCCCACTCGCAGATCCATGGCAATCTACTCTCAGCTCATGTACTTAGTGAGTAAATATAAATATAATATAAAGAACCGAATTTATAATCTACTTTGGCCGCAATCTGCTGACACTTCCAACGCGCTCGAACGCCAGCCAGAGACTGAAAACGGTTCTCGCCGCTCCACTAGATGATAAAATTGTTTAGATAGCCGCCACACCCTCGAGTGGTGGTGGGGTCGCGTCTGGGGGCCCACCATAATAATAATTATTGTTGCTCGGACTTGGGCTGTTCGAGTTTGTCCATATGTGGATCATCGTTGATAGTACAAAGAGGAGTATCATCCGACGCATGTACCGCCTGGCAAACCCTAATTGGGCTCAGGCAGAGCTCTGTATTCTGATACCCCGAAACTGATAAGACTCGAGTGGGCCCGGGTGGGCTGGAAATCAAATATTTATGGCTAATACATGGCATAGAGATTAGGACGTGCAGTTGGGCGAGGAGGTTAATGCGAGGTGTTAATAATTAAAGGGGGGGTTTAACCAGCAAGAAATTTAATATGTTTAAGTATAAATTTAGGTAAAGGGATAAAGAGGTTAATGGTTAGGTGGTTTAGCTTAGGATGAGTTTCGAAGAGCAAGTTAAACGCCTTCGCATTTTATATTTATATATGTATTTCCTATATATGGTTTAGATCTATTCAATATTTGATATCTTTATAAATATAACTTTAGGAATTATTGTACTTCATTATGACTTGCTAATTGATGAGGATGAGTTTTATATTTATATTTATATATGTATGTCCTATATATGGTTAAATCTATTCAATATTAGTTATATTTATAAATATAACTTTAGGAATTATTGTACTTCATTATGACTTGCTAATTGAAGTCAAAGTGCAAGTTAAACGCCTTCGCATTTTATATTTATATATGTATTTCCTATATATGGTTTAGATCTATTCAATATTAGTTATCTTTATAACTAGAACTTTAGGAATTATTGTACTTCATTATGACTTGCTAATTGATGAGGATGAGTTTCAAAGTGCAAGTTAAACGCCTTCGCATTTTATATTTATATATGTATGTCCTATATATGGTTTAAATTTATTCAATAGGAATATTGTACTTCATTATGACTTGCTTATTGATTCAGGTTCAATTTCTTATAATCAGTTCCACAAAAAAAAAAAAAAACACTGGGAAAGCTACTCGACTGTAGTGACCGACTATTAAATGCCCGGTACGCACAGCATTGTGGGTGAAATTAAAAGCCACATGGACATGGCTTATTTAATTTGTCTAATAATGATCAACTTTATGAAAAATGTTGAGAAATTAAGAAATATCTTAAGGAATATCTTAATTAACATCCATTGGTGCTGTCAACACAAATGTAGATGTTGCTAAAGTTCTTTATACACATAGAGTTTATTATTTAAAAACTACGATATTTAGCATATGCATAAATATATTTATATCTTATTTGTCTACCTTGATTTTTTTTCCTCATGATTTTACCCAAAGGGTACCGGATATAATATAAAAAAAAAATTGGGACTCGGTATGTGTATCATCCTAAGATATTTTTGCACAAAAGATTCCCAAAAATCTCAACTAATTTTCGCCACTTGAACATTTTGTAATACTTTGAAAAGTAAAAGAAAGAATAATTAGCTGACTTCGCTATTACCTACTCATCGTGAGATCGTGACACTTGTTAACCCAAATAACTCTAGAAGTATCTGCATGTGTTTTTTGCTAGCCTTCTGACAGACGAAAATGCCAGCATTTAATTGCACACACACACACACACAATGGGTGAAAGACCAGTGAGGCTACAAACGTGGCTGTCATTAATTAGGTATTACCATGCTTCTTATAGTCTTTGGCTTTATTTGCTCGCAGCTTTAGCCCAGCAAATACAGTCTATGACGAGGGCGGCGACAATGACTTAAGAAGCTGAGTGGGTGAAAGTGGGCGGCGTGGTAACGAGCGAGTGTCTCCTGATGCGGCTTTCTTTCAGCCTCTCTCTGTCTATCTCTCTGTCAGCCTTTGAGGTTGTTTGTGCATTAGTTAATGTGATTATTTCACACTTCGTCTGCTTTGAACTAACATTTAATTTAACCCCAACTCCGGCCAACTGGCTAAGCCTCGCCTCCTCCCCTTCCCCGCTCGGTTACACTCTTTTGTTGACTTTGTTTCATTTGTGTGTCTGCCTTGTTTGTTGCTCGCCTGCCTTTGTGTGCGTTTACTTAACTTTTGCTATCGCCTTGACTGCATTTAGGTCCTTGTCTCTAAGTTATCACTAACTTTGGTCTCTGGCCACACTTGTTGGGGTTAAGAGATTGGAGAAAATTACACAATTAATTAGAGGGTTTTAAAGCTAGTAATTATTATACAAAGTTTAGAGGGGTCCCGAAAGGAAAATCTTGGGATATTATATAATTTTTAGGAGATGTAAAGGGTTGAACCTTAATTTTTGTAATCCGTTTAGCTTCCTTATTTACAGTTTTTTACATAATATAATAGTTTTTCAATATTTAGTGTCTCTTTGTGTATTTTCTGGAATATTTTTGTAAAATTTCAGTCTCTCGTATTAATATACATTTTATAAATTACTAAGTTAGTATTATTATTATTAGTATTACTAACAGCCATAAATACTTACCTTTTAATATATTTAAAGTCTCCCTAAGAACAAAAATGCCACATTTCATTGAATAACCCTTAAAGTCCTTGATCATTCGGGCTCTAAATTAAATTTAATCCTATATCATTCAACCCTTTAGTCCTGTGGCTTCAGTCTCTCTCTGTCCAATTCAATTTTGTTTGCTATTTCGCCTACATTGTTTCCGTTTTTACTGTTGCCAGGTGGATTATTGGGTCCCTAAGTGTGTCTGAGTGCATCTCCCCGCATTCTCAGCCCGATCCCCTCCCAAAATATACCCACATTGTGCAGATTCCGTGCTTTGCTGTTGGTGTTGCCATCGACTAAATAAATAAACATTGCAATCTATGTTGGAGAGCGTTTGTTTGGCTGTGATTGCTGTTGCTGTTGCTGTTTTGCTTATTTGCTCCGCTTTTCAGCTCGGCGCCATTGCAATTGCACTCAGGCTACGCATTTGTCTATATCTATTAACAGTAGAGCCTGCCTAAATTTTACTAGTATTTATCAGATAATGTCATTGCATATTTGTTTAAGTACTAAAAAAAAACCTTTGATAGGGTTTTCTCTTTAAAATTCTTTAAATCGTTCGTAAATTTCCTACATAACGACTACTCCTATTCTTTTAAACATTTTATAATTTTATAGAGACACTATAAGTACGAGATATTACAGATAGAATTCCACCAGGGGTGGCACAGAAATCGTTCTGAATTTAAATTTATTGGAATGCTGCTCGAAAGTTTAGCAATACCAAGTCCATAATTGATTTGTTATAATTTATTGCATACTTTCGGACACATTTTGTGTTTGTTTGAAATTCACACATTTTTTTTTTCATCCTGGTATAGTTATACCATTTATAAATTCCATAACTACACTCCTTCCCAAAATTATGCGACACTCCGAAAATTTTAGTTTCGACCCTCGTACGAGAATGGGAATGCAGAATACAACAAAAACAATTATGCAGAATGCAAGATTAATGAATTCTGCTTTAATAAATTTGTTTTTATCTCTAGTTAAATCTTCCGTTTTCAAGTAGAGGTGAAAAAAGCACAGAAGCTCGGTTTTTGCTATGTCTGCAAGTGTAACAAAACTATGCGACACATTTCATTTTTGTTGGATTTAGTTTATATTTTAATGTTGTAACGGTACATAAATAGTAATTAATAATTAATAGAACCACCATGAGCTATTCCTACCTCAAAAAGTCTTTTAGGCATTGAATCGACTAAATTTTTAAGTAAATTTTGGTCTAAAAGAGACCATTGAGCCAAAATTTCTCTTTTGAGGCTTTTAACATTTTCAAATTTTTGATTATTGGCGTAAACTCGCCTGGCTAAGATACCCCATATGTTTTCAATGGGGTTTAGATCAGGGGAGCACGCTGGCCAATCCAAAACATCTATTTTGTGCTTAGGAAGCACTGGGTCTCTCTGCTCTTGTGGATAGATGCATTATCTTGCATAAAAACTAGATTTCTTTCAATATTTGTTTCCAAATATGGCAGAAGACGTTCCTCCAATACTTTTTTATAGTCT
>VNJZ01004221.1:0-77950 GCA_008042795.1 Drosophila asahinai | reverse complement strand
TTCTGGCACAACGGCTGTTTTTGGACGACCTTCGCGGAATTCGTCTTTGAGGGAGCGTCGGCCACGATTGAATTCGTTGTACCAGTTTTTCACAGTGCTATAGGATGGTGCTTCATAGTCATACAAAGATTTAAGTTCATCGCTGCACTCTTGTCGTGATAATCCACGCCGAAAGTTGTGAAAAATGATCGCACGAAAATGTTCACGAGTTAATTCCATTTTTTTGCGAAATTGATTTTTTTAAGTAACTGTAAACAACACAAATGATAGTCGTACGTCAAACCGTTCTGAGTACGTTTATGCTTAAAAATGTCGAACTTTTCAATGGAAATGTCAGATTCCACCTAACAACACTTAGTGTTGCCTAGGCCAGAAATATATATAGCAGCCCACGTATTCTTCGTTATGGCCATTTCATCTTGATATTCCCAGTTGCCGCCGAAACACTTTGCGTGCCATAAATAGCAGAACAAACAAATGAGCCAAAAAGGGTCAGCAGCAGGCATCCGAAAGATGCATTTCGAGGGGCTAAATATAACGGCGAAGCCAGATATTCCGTGGAAATCATCTGCCTTCGCGGTCCCAGCCAAGGGGAGTCGCGTAAACACAGTGGGTCAGAATAAACAAACACCCTTGTGGACAGTGAGAGCATTTGTGAAATGCGATTGCAACAAAGGCGCCAGAAGGAGACTCGAATCTACCAAAAAGAAAAGGAAACTCATCTGGCGATTGGCCGTAATGCTTTTCGCCAGCATTATATGGCAACTGTAGATGCTCTATAATCAAATGTACTTGTTATTTGGAATATTTCTATATTTCTATTGTATAGTTATTTATAAGGCAATTGAAAGAAAGATCGTCTAAATGAGTGATTTATGCGAGTCAAAACTAGATGGATTAATAACTTAGGAAATAATTGGCATGGAAATAAATAGAAGGACATGTCTACAGGGACTCTCTGCTAAGACTGAGCCAAAAAATAATTTTCAAACTTGGGATAAACGTTTTCTCAATTTAACTTGAATAAAAATAAATCATAAGTTCAGAAAACTATTTAATATTATAAATCAATGTCATATTAACAAATTATTTACCACAAATTGAGGGTAATCATAATTAAAAGAATCTGAGATTATAAAACAAGATTAATTAGATCAGAACCCAAAAAGTATATGAACTTAACTTTATAACTTTCTGAAACCCTTTGTTATCCTTCAGGCTTGACGCCTTTTGATCCCAAATATCAATAAATAATTCGTATTATTCATCAAGAATACTTTCGAGTTACTTATTAATTTAATTTCACTTTTTTTATGACTGCCTCCCGCAGCTCCAGAGCAACGCGTAGGAGACCCACTCGACGATTTCCAAAGAATCGATACGCTCGCCTTGGCCAGAGAGAGAGCAGGCCAGAGATTCGCCACTCGTTTGAGTGACTGACAAAATGAACGCCTCTGCTGCTCCCGCGCCCGGGTCTCCACCCGGCCACTGGTGTCCCGGATCCCCGCCTGCTTGGCAACTCGCCCGACAGTGTGCGCGACTTTGGGGGCATTGCTGACGTCAATCGGTAGTCGTTGTCGGTCGGCGTGCTACATACTCGTTCAGCCAGTGGCCACCACCTCGTCTCTATAGGCCGACGAGGCTGCGCTGGGGCCGGAGCAGCCCCGTCGGCGTCTCCGTCGGCGGATTGTAAGTGAGTTTCCCATTATTACAAAAGCGAAATGCAAATACTTTCGGATCAGCGGTTGGAATGATGAATTGCTGGGCGTACAAGTGGAGACCAGAGACCATTGACCAGGCCCCCTCATAATTTTAAACAATCAATTCGAATCGATTGCCCAATCGGGGGAAACTTGTTCACTTAATGCCTCAATCTTTGATGTGTTTGGGTGGGGATAAGTCGAGTTGCTTTGCCAGGACCTAGGCCAACTTGAAAGCGCCCACGACAATCTGTTGCCGCTCCCAGCACTTCCATGGAAATTCAAATAAGGGAATACATTTCTTTACATAGCCAAGAGTTGAGTACTTTTTGTGTACCTGAAGACTCGGTTCAAATTGTTTACAAAACCTCCACGAAATGGGGTCACGATAGTTTCGTTACAGTTTACAAAATTCAGCTCTATTATGCTATATGGCTATGGCAGGGATTTCAAGAATAAATGAAAGTGTTTATCGTTTTACCGATGGGTACTTCCTTTACCAGTTTCCGATCTTGAAAGAGGCACTATTAATTTATTGGCAATCATTCATTACAAAAATTATTTGCCGACTATGTATTTTATTCTGATAATTCCCTGCCCTGGATCCCTAGACTTCTCCAACCTTCTGTCTGCTATTACTCACTATCTGTTTGAAAAAGATTTCCCAAGTAGTATACTTGTATAACATATTATACAACAATTCAATAAAAATTAACGACTTGAAAGAAAATTTCCGCTGCGCCCACAAACAAGCGCTAAAACAACAAAATCCAAAATAAACAAAATGAAATAAAATTAAATATATGTACATATATAATTTGAATGTACACAAGAAACAACAACAAAAGAAGCGAAACGAAAGCGAAATAAATAAATAATAAGAGATTTTTTTATAGAAGCGAATGATTTTTGATAGAAAAAGCGGCAAAAAAATGCGAATGTTCTGTGTATTTTTGTTGTATTTATAAAACGCGTTTAAATTTGCTTGATCTGCTCTCCCTATCTTTTTGGCCAAGGAGTATATTTTTAGCAAAAGTAGGCGTGTATCCGCCCCTCCCCGGCCCCCTCCCCGTCCCTCCGAATATTGATATATGGCGGCACTCTAGAAGAGCGTCAGCCAGGGGCAGCTGCTCTTGGAGAAATGCGCACATGACCAGCACGAGCGGCAGGTGGCAGGTGGCAAGTGGCCAGCGAGGGGACTCAGGATGAAGGATCAAGGACGAGTGCCGCTCGACAGGCTCGCATGTCAGGGCTAATGAGAGAGAGAAACATCCTGGGTGCTCGGTGAGTGGCAGAAGCCACCGCCCACGCCCACGCCAGCACCGCTTCCATAATTTATTTTAATAGTTCCGTCTTTACGATTTATTTAATTTGCTCGCCTTTATTTCTCACTATATTTTCTGTAAGTATACGTGCTTTTCCTATTTTTTTTTGTGGAAAACACATTTATATAAATAGCCAACAAATTTGTAATTACGCGCTAAGGAAAATGAATGAAAATCGGAAATAAAGAACCGCGAATGTTAAGTAAAAAAATCATGTAGCTGACAATTTTCAAGGTAAGGTCAAGGCAAGTGCCGACGCAAGAGCATTTATCATTCCACCGAGCGGATAAAAAAATGTTGTAAATATTTCGGAAAATGAATAATGTCCCAACGGACAGACCTTATAAATAATATCTGAATAGTTCGTCCCAGCCGAAGGTAAGATGGAGCCCATGTCTGTTCACATAAATTAAGTGGGCCATTGGCTGGGGGTCATCGGCGCGATTTGCGAGACTTGTGAAAATAAATAAGATCGGAAATAATTTTGGAGAGGAGGCCAGCGGTTTAATTGCTGTTTAATATCTCCCATATGCGTCTGGCATCTATAGGATTCCTGTACGGAACACTTAAAACGGTCGTAAATAATTGCAAGTAATGCTAATAATAATATTTTCACTACTAGCTAAGAGGAAGGAAAAGCGCTTGAAGTAAACTAAAGCTAAAGCATTTCCTTGTCTTAAGGAAACGGAACGAATGGGATAAGTGGCCCGAGATTGATTAACTGTTATCTGATTTGATTATTTGTATAATAGGATTATTCTTTCTATTAAGACCTGATTAGTGTGGGCCAGCCATTAAAATAATATTTTAAAAGTGTCATTCCGCTCTTAAAACACTTTTCCTTCAACAATAATACTCGCCGCAACGCCGGGGAGAAGTGAAAAAGTGAAAAAAACATTTTCTCGACGCTCGAAACAAAAACATTTCGAGATATAGCTCAATGGCAATATCATCATCACGTGTATCTAGTATAAACAAAAAGCACCGCGTCTAGACTAAATGCCAAGCCAAAACTGGTTAAAAGCGACTTTTTAAAAAGTGCTCTCCCAACCACTGACCGCAGGATTGCCTTCGCTCCTCTATAAATCAGGATAAAACAGATATAAATGGATAAAAATAAACCATGATTCCATCGCCTCCTTTAAGCTGATACATTAATTAACAAAATAATAGAAATATTCAATCAGAATGTTAGGCCACACTCGTGCATACTTATAGTCCAATCTGCGTAAAATATTTTCATTTATATAATAAACATTTATTGGCTCGACCGTATAGACGATTCATGTGATGTTTTGAGAGGCTAAAACGTAGCAAAAATTAATAATTTATTAAATACTACACATATACGTATATCCATACGTATACGAATTAAAATAAAAATGCTTTCTTCGGCTAACAGACAGGAGCTGAGAGCAATAAGCGTTCACGACGTCGCCCACGCATTTCGCTTGGCTTTCTCTTTTTGAAAATACTCAGGGATCGCTTTTTTATTCACTTACTCTCTGCGCTTCATTGTTTCTTTTTGAAAAATCACAACTCTAGATATTGGTTTTAATTTTATTTCATGATTTTTTTAAGTACTACAAATGTACCCATTTTTTTCAGACGCACTAGTAGAGGTGGAGTATGTATGCGGATATCGATGTTTTTTGATGTGTAAAAAAAAAACATTATAAAAAACATCGAAGTTTTCAAGAAAAAAAATATCAAAATTTGCTCTAAAATAAATTTATAATTTGTATTCCTTACTGTGACAAAAACATCGAAGTTTCCCCACATAACATCGATGCTAAAAGCTATGTTTTTCCACCTCTACGCCGTAGGCCTCACATTTACAGTAGCCTTCACTGTCATTACAATATATTGGTATATATTTCTATAAAATATTTGCAACCAAAAATGATTCCGTCCTGGCGCAGTCTCCTAAGCTGGAAACCAATCAAGATGGGGAACCAACGCCGCTTGGCCGACTACATCGCGCCAGATGAGATCATTGACCTGACGAAGGATGATGTGGTGGAGCCCGGAGAAGAAGACGAAGCCGCTGAAGGCGCTTCCGGATACCAGTGCCCAATTTGCTTTGAAGGACTGGAGAGCCCAGTGGCCCCTACGTGTGGCCACATTTTCTGCGTCGAGTGCCTGACCCTTTACCTGCGCCGCTTCGACAACTGTCCTCTGTGCAAGCGCGTTATAACTGAGTACATTCGTCTATATTTTTAACTTTTGCTTATTTATTTTTGCCAACAAACCACTAAACAATGTTGATGCCGGCGGCGAGATATTAATAAAGGCGACTTTTACTCTTACCTACATTACGACCTCACACAATTTTTAAGTACATCATTTAATTGCGTGTCAATGGCAAGAAGCGCGTCACAAACGCAAGGAGCGCAGAGCGCAGACCGAACAGTTGGCCGAAACCTGTGCAGTCCGCACAGACACAGATGGATGGATCTTTTTGGGGGAGATACTTATATATTTTATCTTCTGGTTAGCCATAATATTTCTCGCGCTGACAGGCGACGGCACGACCTTGTTCCGCGGCTCGGCGCATAGAAAGCGAAAGAGATCTGCCAGTGGAAGATCTGATCGGAAAAAAAATACAACGAACTACTGTGGCTATTCCACTTATATATGCAGATAGTGCAAATAAAAGTCAACTGTCTGAATAGTAAGATATATCAGATCACTGTACTAAATATTTACTATTTCTTAAGTCCTTAGTTAAATGTAGTGAGTTCTTTATTTCCATTATCTTCATTTTATTGTAATCTATTTTTGGATGTTCTTTCTTATATTTATTACTCAGGCAATATAGCGAAATATTCATATTTGCAATATACGTTTGTGCAGTTGCATTTGCTGAGCGAACCAATATAAGACGCATGATTATTTAAGGCTAATCATTATTTTCAATTCCCCTTCACCGTTCACAAAGAATATTAATGATAATTATTTTAAAAATCTCGTCCATTCTCTGTGTGCAATTATCTGCCCCGGGGGGTTCATTGCACCTTCCCATAAATCTAACCAACACTATCAAGACCATTTGCCATAACTCACGAGAAATAATTGCATAAAATGCCTCACTGAAAGCCGCACAATCGAAATCGGCAGGGAAGCAGGGAAGGAGAATGAGAGAGGAGGAGGAGGAGGTGCCCATTAGCCGGGCGATGGTGAGAAGACACATCTTGAGGGCGCGCTAGGAGCAGTATGTCTGGTCCAAAATAGCCCAGCCCATTACACCAAAGAAGACATCGCGCATACGAAGCGTGTGCCGCTTTTGGCAATTAAAAATCCGAAAAGCGTAAACAAAGTTGAGCCGCCATAGACAAGAAATGTGCGTGGCCAGGTATTAGGTCTTTTAATATCCCATTTCAGTTAAGACGGAAGACTTTAAATACAATTATAAAACCCTTAATAAAAGTTAATCTATATTTGGAGGTTGATGAATGGAATTTAACGCATTCAATTTAAATATTCTCTTTGAGTTTTACTCACCGTTTTGCCTTTGACAGCCGTCAATATTTTCAACACATTTTTGCAATTAAGGCGCATTAAATATGTGTACACTTCACAGCATCGGTGTACATTCACATTCGAATGTATTTTATTTTGTTTATTTGAGTGATATTGGAAAATCGTTTCGCAATGAGCAATGTTTGTTATGCGGCCCGACGTTTGCGAGTTCAAATTTCGCCCATTTCCATACAGATTTATTAAATGTATTTCTGGCTTTGGATACAAACGTGTGGCTCGCATATCGTTGAGACTGTTAAAGGCGGCAATTGGCTTTGCACTTCATTAATGATGCGGCGTCGGTTGCCCAACAGCACACGCGGCGAGAGTAGAACAAAAATTACGCATTTAAAAAGGAATATATATTATGAAATGTTCGTGTTCGCTCAGTGTACACAAAGATAAGTTGAGAGAGAGCGCGCCAATGCAAAATTCCGCTAATTTAATTTCCGTTTACGAATGCATCCATTAATGCTTAAAAGGGAATCAATCAAAGCATTTTTTCCTTGCTCGAACGGACTTCTTGGCCATATTAATATTATATTTTTATTTGCCTATCACATGCTGCCGATCGATCGAGAAACTGATTTCTTTTCTGCGTACAACGTGACGTATGCGTGATTCGCATATATAGAGATATTCGTATTTGATAGACAAATCTATTTTAAATCGATTTCTGTGAAATATTAGTGTTGCGTAAGTGGCAATAGATTTTCCCCTGATTTTTATTAAAGGAAAAATCTCCCTGCCGACGGCAAAACAAATTAGTTCAGCCCCAAAGATCTAATTGGCCCCTGACGAAAGAGATGGGAATTGAAATTGATGGGGGAAATCAGCTCCTGGCAATAGACCCCCATGGCGTCCAGCCCATCTAGTCTGCCTTGAAGGCATCAACCATTTCCACAGACAGACGGGCAGATATAACACACAGAAAACACCAAACAACTCGAACAACACGTACACATACACGTACACGTAGTCAGTCAGCTTACAAAATGGAGCAAAAAGTGGAACACAAGCGGGAGAACAAATGGACACACAACACGGTATCCCCAGTGGCGGACGAGGAGCCCCATCTGACGCCTCAGCTCAAGAAGCACTACGAGACGGAGGCGGAGACCCTGAGGCTTCTGCTGGACCTGGAAGCCTGCTTTTGCAAGTTCTACGACCTGTATCAGTGCGAAATAAGGGCCCAGAGGATACTAGTCGAACGAATCTGGCTGCTGACCCAGCGCTACTTGATACTGATCAGCTCGGAGCAGGGATGTCAGTATCCCGAGGTCTACACCCGGTCCACCGAGGAGACCATCATCAATGAGTACGAGGAGAAGCTGGAAGTGGTGCGGGCCTCCAAGTAAGTCAATATAAAAACTAAATAAGTTAATACATATTACATCCTTCCCTTAGCAACACCCTGAAGGCATCCCTGGTGAAGGTGAGTGAGCTCTGCAAGGAGTTCTATGCCGCCTACGACCGACTGGACAAGACCCAGGAGACGCCGTTCCTCTTGGGGGACAAGCACCACCGATGCATTCAGCACCACAAGATAATGGCCGTGGACATATTCAACTATTTCTATGCCATGATGCTGAAGCTGAAGTGCCACATGCACCAGCTGGACCCCATGAACCCGGAGAGTGTCGAGGAGTACCGCGAAGTGCTCCAGAACGAGGCCCTGATGGAGGAGTTCGAGGAGTATCTGAAGATGCGCTTTGTCTACTGCCGGTGCCTGCTCCCGGAGCAAACCTGCCCCATTGTGAAGCTGAAGTGTTCCCACCAAAACCTCGCAAATTTGAAGTATGTCAGTCGAATCTAATCAGGTCAAAACCCAGACACATGTACATCTATAGTAGTAATAATAAATGGAAGCCCAGCAACATAAAAACAAATGCCTTTAATTATTGTCTCGATTTATTGGCTAATCAACATTAGTGTAAGTCCCATTAACATTTACTGTGGCCAAAATGGACTGAGCAATGAACTGAAGCCCCGAGAAGCCCATTGTTCCCCGTAATTAACTCAAACTGGAATTGCTTACTTGGCCGCTATAAATTCAGCTTATAGCAGGCCAGCAGGTCGGGGTCTGCGTTGGGATGCAGCTGCTCCAAGTGGACTTCGAATTCGTACAAATTAAAGTTGTTTATCTTGCAGTAGGGACAGCGGATTAGCTCTGGAAACTTGCCGCCCACCAGCTCCTCCTTGGTGTGCAACGCGACACGGTTCGCCGGCGTCAGGATGCAGCGCATGGGATGGTCGAACTTGTGCTCCTCGGTGGTCACATCGAGGGCATAGCAGCCGTTGCACAGGTTGAACTCGTCCTCACAGGCCAGGCAGTGAAACCGACGGCCCATGAAATTGTGACGCCGGCAGCCATTGCAAAGGACGCCCATGTGGCGGTGACTATCGTCCCTACGAAGGACGAGAGTGGCTTAGATCGAGACCCTTTGCGGGGGAAAGAACACTTACTTATCGCTCTGCATTGTAGAAGGTAAGCTTGTATTTTTTACTGGTATAAGAATATAATTTGATAAAAAAGAACTCCTAAAGAAAATATTCTGTCAACGAATGAAGGCTGTCAAACTGAGAGTGTGGCCGAGCTAAAATCTGAAGGGTTTCCTATAGAAAGCTTCTAGAAAATTTGGGAGAAAGCGATCGAAATGCGGGCACACTTTGATGTAACCGATAATAACCTAACGCCAGATATATGTAATATGTAATGTATTTACACTTGACATAAAAATAAAATGACTTTTATTTTAGCATTTTTGTTGCACGTTTTTTGTCCCCAAGGGTTTTGAATATTTCAGAAAAGTGTATTAGGCAGGGGTATTAGCCGGCTGACCTTTATGAAATCGCCACTTTGTCGTGCTCGGCATGAAAGTAAAGAAAGTGCCATTTATGTTATCTATGGTTTTATTCACCCCTGAACTTTTAGCAAACGCCAGCTGGAAATGCTCGTCGAGGATGTTTCGTCGCCGGGCAGCATGTCAAGCGTGTTTAATGTGCCCATATCCAGCCGCAAATGCACATGTCGCCTCCGCAGGATGGCATAACCCAGGTGGCACTTGTGCTTGTCGGGGGACGCGACACAATGAACCCATTGAGGCAGAAGTGGCAGACTCTGGCCCCGCCGAGATGGCAATCAAAGCGCATTTGTGGCCGTGGCTCGGCTTGTCCAACTAAGTAGCTGGTCCCAAGGATAGTCCGGCGGACAAGCAACCTGGCTGATGAGCGGCTGAAACACCCACCATCACACTGAGTGTATTATGTGTAGAGAAAATCAGAGCCTCGTGCGTCATTCGATTATGAGTTCCTAGGGTCTATCCCCAGCCGTCGGTTGCCCAGCCCAGCCCAGCCCCGCCAGAGTTTATTTATTTTATACATTTTGGATAAACAAAATTCGTAGTATTTTAGTAGGCAGGTCGCGCAGACCATGTTTATGATAATGACGTCGTTGTCATTTGTCGCTCGCTGTTCCTTGCTTTTTTTATACCCCCTGGTGTTGAAAGCCGCCCAGGTCCGTGGTATAACCACGGATGAAGACGTGGATGTGGACGTGGGTTGATTGCTCTCTTCGGTTCGTGTGCTCGTGGACTTATTTTTAGCCAGGATAATTGAAAAGCAAGCACACGAACAGCCGCAGGATGGCAAATGGAAATGAGGGGGCGTTGACTGCGAACTGGCCACATATCCTATTCAATTGAAAAGAATCTCGGCTATGTCGGGTGTTGCCGGGTGAGTGGGAGCTGCCTGAAAAGGATTATTTACATAATTATGGAGAGGGGACGTCATGTGGAGCTGGCCTGAGCTAACGAGAGATGCTCGGATTGAATGACATGTAATCAAAGAATGGAAATTGTGCAATTGTCTGAATAGCATTTCTGGATTACACTTCTCTGGAAAGTCAATTCAGGGGGCAGGACAATGACAGGGAAGTAGATATTAAATAAGGATAATAATATCTCTTGATTGAAACTATCAAAAGTCAAGAAATTGACTCCATAGTTAGCATAACAATATTGAATGATTTGTATCGAACATATTTGGTGTTTGTAGTATATCTTCTTTAAAATTAATTATTAGTAACAGGATCTGGATTATAGTAAGGAAAAGCAGACTAAAAATAAGGATTTCAACTGTCTTATCATTAACACTAAATCGAAATCAACATATTTTATCTATCTCTTAGAAAATCAATTCAAAATCTCAAAAAACTTAAAGTATCTTGACTCTTTTAAGAAATATATTTAAAAAAGGTTAAAGATATTATTGTAGCTTCCACATTGCCTGGATAAAAATATTTAAAATTCCCAACTCGGAATTCCTTCAACTTCTGCTTACATTTAAAAAATGTTTTACATTTTTTACCATTTTAATTGAATATCAAATTAAAAAACGAATATAAATCAATCCACTTGGTATAACTTAAAGTTCACTCACCGATAGTGCCCATTTTTGGCAGCTTGACTTCCGCAATTATAGTAATCCAAAGCAAAATCCTCTCTTCTACTCTTGTAGTGTCTGGTATTCAATTGAATACCAACGATCCTCCGATCTTTAAGCGATTCTTTTGGGCAAACAAAACGTCAACAAAGCTGCGATCACACTTGGAAAGTCACATTGCAAATGGCGAAATTCGCAGATAATTGACTAGTTTTCGGTAAACAATATTCTTTCTGTTTCTTCGCTTGATTTATTTTTGTTTTGCAATTTCCAGCGTGCGGTGAAAATTTCAAGGTTGCTTCACAATTAGAAATAAGTTGGCAGAAACAAGATGAATGGGGGATATTTTCGTTGTTTTGTTTTTTTTTTACTTCTGTGTGCTCGATATTCGCGGACAGAGAGATACTAAGTAGTTGCAAAGAATAACGGCAACAATGATAATACACAAAAACACAAGCAGCGAAAGACGCGACAAAAATGAACGGCAGAAATCACGGCACTACGCGTCCACACGTCAGGAGTTTTCCGTTATCAATGTTTTCGTATTTCCCGGACGCTTCGGTTTTATATTTGAATATGGAAAACCGAAGGCGTTCGTCCGACGACGGCAACTTCGGCCCCACCACCGGCTTCGCCGCTCATCGTCCCCCGCCTTCCTTCTATCGCTCTCTCCGCTCTCTTGGGGTCTTCTCTCGGTTCTCCATGTTGGAGAAAAGCTCCTTCGGCTGGCAGAGAAAGCTTTGGCTACGTCGCTGTTGCACTTTTATTTCGTGGGCGCCACTGAATTCTCCGCGAGTTCAACGCATCCTGGCGAAAGTTCCTTAGTATTGCCCAGGAGCGGATTCGAGGGGAAAATATCAAATATTTTTTTAACCAGGTAAATAAGTACGACTTATTTTATATGGTATATTAAAAAAGGTCTGGTCCTATTATATTTGTAATATATCTGAGAGAAAGCTGTTATTAATAAAGATATTTTCCCGATCTTTCTTTAACATTCATCTGGAAATTATATATTCCAAAAACTCGTATAATTATAGATTTAAATACAGCATATCCGCTAATAAAAGATGATGTGCTAACCGAATGCGACTTTATCGACTCAAAGCTATAAAAATGCATAAGAATGGTGCGATTGAAAGATCTTTATATTAAAGAATGAGTTATACTAATAATGTAATCAGAATAATATAATCATTATAATAATTTATTTTAAATAATTTAATAATATAATTTAATTTAATAATTTAATTTAATAAAAACGGGAGCATCCTAGATATCACGTGGGTTTTAGAGTCACTTTAAAAGGTGCCCAAAAGCATGCTATAACATTTTTTAAGCACCAATCAATAATGAAATCACCTAAAGGGGTGTCTAAAAGTATGCAATAAAGTATTTAAGATGTCTTAACGTATGCCATAAAGTATTTGAGATATCAAATTCATTTCAAGTTTCAGTAAAATATTTAGAAAAATGTTTATTAAGAAAAACTATCAATAGATTGCCTTCCAAGTGCGTGAATAAGAGAAATTCTACAACTCTCCTCTCCATAATCCTCCAACCTAAGCAAAAAACCACCAGCAATAAATTAATGAATACCTATATTATTTTCTTTCCTTTACAACGTGTACAACCTTTTTAGTTCACGACAAGTACACATGTCTCAGCTCGAGCCTATCACTTTCGACTTGTCAAACTCCCTGACCCAAATCTAGGGAAATTCGTTACCGGCTCCGCCTCTAAAGTAAATAAACTTAATCTGGCGCATTACCTCAAATTACCAGGCCATAAGCCCGTCCCGAAATACCCCGATCCCCGGCCGAAATTAATTACCGCCCCAGTTACGTGAACAACTACTGTCTTGGAGCAAGTACACCAGCCCCATGAGACTAAATACCAGACAATTTTTAATGCAATGTAAACAAAATAGACAAACGGGAAGGCGGCCTCTCAACTTGGTCGGCACGCAAGGACACCAGAGACGGAGTGCGGTATCCGGAGTCCGGAATCCGGCTCCTGGCGAAGGTGTTGCCGTGTCCCAGGCGTTCCACGAGCACAACAACTTTGCCGCAACTCCGGTGAAAACTCGTGCTGAAACCGCTACGAATCAAGTTTTGCGGCTAAACTGTCCTTGAACCAAATACCCATCCCGGGGGTGTGGATGTGGTACTGGGAGGGATCAGGACCGAGCACGTGCCACTGACATAAGACCCCAACGTAACCCCAGCATAACCCAGTAATCGCTCAGCTCCCCCACCGCCCGCGGTGGCAGTTAACTTGATTATTTTACAAATAATTGAAAAGTTCCCTCTATCCATTACCTCGCCATTGCGAAAATTGCACAAATTGCGCAGACAAGACCGCCGTGGCAGTCAGCAGTACATCCATCAACGGCATCGCGCGCCGCCCACCTTTCCGGTCCCTGATTTGCTTACGTTGGCGTCGCAGGCGACGCTTCTCCCAGTGACGACAACGCCAGCGATGACACCAACACCAAATAACGAGAGCAACAGCGATGACGACAACTCCCACCACGGAAACAAACAGGAGTCGTGCAAAAACCTCATTGCCAGCGAGTCACTACTGACTACGACTAGGACTAGGAATGGGGCTGGGGTTAGGCAGGAGGAGGAGAGTCTGGGACAGCACAGGTGGGCGCTTCAGGTGGTGCTTGCATATGCATTACGCCATGTTAGGTCACCCTGCCGTACAGGTTATTTCATTTTCTAGTACGTCATTTTGATTTAGTGTAATATATAGTTTGTTTTCTTATGTCTATAATTAGGTTTCAAAAAAACCTCTGTATACATAAAATATTATTTGATAAATGGAATACTTAAGAGTCTTAAGTCGTAATTGAAGGAAACGCAGGCCATGCCTGGTTATGCACTATCGAAGGTGCTAAAGAAATCACTTGGGGTTTGAAATTCCTTAAAAAGGTCTCCAAAACTTTATCACAAAATGTTACATCGTGAAAAAAATTACACTGAATTTTATTCTTTATGCATTTTAATGCATTCTTTTAGACACCATTTTAAAGAATATCAAATACCTATATCAAAAAAAATTGCACTGAATTGTATTCTTCATGCATTTTATTGAATACTCTTAGAAACAATTTTAAAGCATATCAAATCCCTTAATAAATTCTGTCTTCCTAAACATCTTCAACATTTTTTTATGTTCTCTTAGTCGCCTTTTGAACAGATTTCAAACTCTGCATTAGTGATTTATCCATAGCATCTCAAAGATCACACGGCGTATACGTGATCTTAAAAAATGTTACGTTAAAATACCTCTAGAAACTATATTAAAATTATATAGAAAACTGGAAGAAGCAACGAGTATTTTATAGACTATAGAACTCTCTCTCTCTTTTTTATTAGAGTAATCGTTTTCGTGCAAATGAACATAAAAACACGAAGAAAATGCATATCCGATTAGCAACAACAACTTATGTTTTGGTATAATTATTATTCTTAATTTTGATTAATTTCTCTACATCGCACCTCCAAAATATCCCATAGCCCAGCCAAACCTCACCGTTTTGAAGGTCATTTTTATGTCACCCAACATCGCCAGGTAACCGACATAAACATCCATTCCCGGTCGACCTAACCCAACCTGAAAAGTGCTAAAACTATGGTCAAAAACTACAACACGAATGAGATGGCATTTATTAGGAGTGTTCTGAATTATGTCTGGAAAGGATTGGTTTGAAATCGGTTGATTATTTGATAATTATAATTAGTAACAGAAGTATCTAGTGGAGTTAAAAGCTTGAAATTGCTTCGAAGACCAATAAATTTCTGTGCTATAAACTCACTTGGGAAATTACAATATTCAATTAAATAGTATTAAACTTCTTTGCTTTGATTTCAAATCCAATGCGATATCTATAATAATAATCCTAGAAATAAAAACCGAAAGGAATTGAAAACTGGAACGGTACGCCACATATCTCAGGCAAAGGCAAAGGCTAAGCCAAGGAGCAAGCAAGTTGAGCATGAAGCTATTAATAGAGCCGTTGCCGAAGTGAACTTGTGAACTTATTTCTGGCTCAATGGTTGCCAGGCAGCTCCGCGAATTAACAACCCATTCACCCAGTGGCCCAGTCCAAGCGGGCTCCCCCAGGTCGTATCTATGTTCAGTCGGCTGGCGAGGCTTGGAGCGAGCGCTTCCGCCATGCAGACGCGTCCCAGCAGTGAGCCGCAGCGCGGCAAGGAGCAGGCGAGGGAGCAGGTCGCCCCCAAGTGCGCCAGTGCCACGCTGGCCAAGAAGCCTGCCACGCCGCCCACTGCACCGCCACCAACGCCCACTCCGGCCAACAGGGGGGTGGCTCCTCTCACGGTCCCTGTGATCCAACTGACGCCCGCCCAGGGCGACACGCCCGTGAAGAGGCCACTGCCACCAGCCGCCGCCCCCAAGGAGAGCCCTGGCCTGGCCGACGGCATTAGCAACAAGGAGAACCTGCCCGGAAAGACGCTGCCGCAGGGAAGGACCATTCCCATGGGCGCACCCACCAACTACGTGGCCAGGCGCACCTGGATCACCACAGAGCGGATGAACGAGCTGCGGCGGAAAGCCCAGGAGGCGGCCAAGCAGAACAAGATCTTCACCATCCGAGGATGCTTCAACTCGGTGAGGAACGCCCTGCTGACGCGGGGCTGGGTGGAGAAGCTGGACGTGCACCGCAAGGTGATGCCGGCGGGCCAGATGACCTACGAGGATCTTACCCAGCGGCTGCCCAAACGCAAGGCGGGCGAAACGCGTCGGCAGTACGTGCTCAAGTGCGAGCGGAACATCATGTCGCGCTTCCTGGAGCACATGCCCGTGGACTTTCTGTGGACGAACCGGAAGGAGAAGTGCGACTACATCGACCAGGCCAAGAATCCCGGCATGACCATCAACAAGTTCCACCGGGCGCCCTTCACCTCGAAGGAGGGCCTGTGCAGCCAGCTGCGGGACTTCCACTGGTTCTTCGAGGAGGGCACCGCCGAGATGTACTTCCCGCGCTGCTACAACGTCTGGAGTCCCGAGGAGCTGGGCGAGTTCATCGACAACTTCAAGCTGACCGCCTGCGTGGCCTACCTGCGGGCGATGCTCTGCAAGTACCACAAGCAGGGCTCCGAGGCCGTCTTCTCCTGCGCCGGCAAGATCCCCTACTCCTCGATAGACTTTGCCTACAAGCGCCTCGTGGAGTACCTGGACAGCTGCCAGCACAACGACATCGACTTCGAGGACCCGCCCAAGATATGGGAGCACGACTGGGACGCCTTCCTCTTCCAGCACCAGCAGCTGGTCAACGAGGACGGACGCATCCAGCACGATGGCCAGCGGCTGGATCCCATGGTCAAGAGCTGCCTCGCTTTGATTGACAAGATGAAGGTCCACTGGCCGCAGTACAGCCTGGATGGCTACCAGAATCTGTGGATCGTAAAGCCGGCCAACAAGTGTCGCGGCAGGGGCATCCTCCTCATGGACAACCTGAAGAAAATCCTGGGCGTTGTGAATCCGTCTATAGCCTCCAAGAGTCGCTATGTGGTGCAAAAGTATATAGGTGAGTGACTCAATAGGGCAAACATTAATTAAGCTTTGCTTTTGGTAGTTACTTACTTTAATCTAATAATTTGCTCTGCCTTAATTAGTTTAAGATGATTTTTATCAGTGGAAGACTAAGGAATTAAGGTTTTATTATTATTGGGACTTTATTTATAAGTCCCAAGCAACTTGGAGATGTTTTCTAGGAATAACATCATAAATCCTGTAAAGGGTTTTCGATTTAAAAAGAAAAAAGGGCAGTAGTAGTATTTTTCAAACACATCTCAAAGGTAATCTAGTCTGATGTCCTTTTTACTATATTTCCTTTAAACTTAAATTAATTCCGTATGAGTGTTTACCCTTTTTTACAGTCTTAATTAAGATCTCTACCAGATTTTCCCATTTTAAACCCACTTACAAAAACCTCTCCGGCAAAAGTATCCCTCATTTGCATACTTATTCCAATCGATACCGGATAAAGCATCTTAAGTGCAGAGACCCAAACACATTTCGAGTCCCGACCCACTGGCAGTAGGCGATATAAACATACACACGGAAACTAGGTCGTAAATCAGGCCGGTGCCAAAGTTGTTGTTCGAGTTAGTGGGCTCCCGATTTTCCGATTTTGGGCTCGACTCGGAACGTCAGTCGCTGGGCCTCCTCGCACGCACATACTCGGCTCGTACATACGGCCAAAGTTGGCAGTTGCGATCCCTTGCCAACATAATGCATAAATATTTGGCCTAAAAACGCAATCATTGCCTTTGTTATGGCTCCTGTTGTCGTGCTCCTTGGTAGGCAACAATCATAATTTGCTTTACTGTGTCTGTGTCTGTCTGCTCGACGAGGTTCAACAGGTTTCCCCAAGCAATTGATTTTTAATACCACCTAAAAAGGCTCTCCAGACGGAATTTTGTCAATATGGAGTTGTAATGGCAATGGAATAACCAAATGGAATTATTTATGCTGAGTTGGATGTCGATTTCCTTTAATTCCGCTTCAAAAAATCCACGGATCTCTCGTAGCTGAAGCTTGTACATTGCAGGGAAAGCGTAGAAGAAATAGTCCGAGAGAGATATTAATAAATGATTTCCAACCCTTGTACTTTCAGAGCGACCGCTGATCCTGTTCCAAACCAAGTTCGACATTCGCCAGTGGTTTCTCATAACCAACACTCAGGTGGGTTTATTCCAGCTCCTCCTTTCCATATTCCTAACTGTCTCTCAACAGCCCCTGGTGGTGTGGTTCTACAGGGAGAGCTACCTGCGCTTCAGCTCCCAGGAGTACAGCCTGAGCAACCACCACGAGTCGGTGCACCTGACCAACTATGCGATCCAGAAGAAGTACACCAACGGCAAGCGGGACAAGCGCCTGCCCAGCGAGAACATGTGGGACTGCTACTCCTTCCAGGCGTACCTCCGTCAGATCGGCAAGTACAACATGTGGCTGGAGCGCATCTTTCCCGGGATGCGGAAGGCCATCGTGGGCTGCATGCTGGCCTCGCAGGAGAACATGGACCGGCGCCCCAACACGTTCGAGCTCTTCGGCGCCGACTTCATGATCTGCGAGAACTTCTACCCGTGGCTCATCGAGATCAACTCCAGCCCGGATCTGGGCGCCACCACGAGTGTGACGGCCAGGATGTGCCCGCAGTGCCTGGAGGATGTGGTCAAGGGTGAGTCAGAGGGTAACATAGAGTAAACTCCTCGCTTAAGGATATTTCTTGCAGTTGTCATCGATCGCCGCACGGATCCCAAGGCGGACATGGGCAACTTCGACCTGGCCTACCGCCAGGTGGTCCCGCCCACGCCCGCCTACATGGGCCTCAACCTGTTCGTCAAGGGCAAGCAGGTGCTGCAGAAGGTGAGCCACGGCGGCGGGCATGGCTACTACTACCAGCAGCAGCGGAAGGAGCGCTCGCTGGCCACCAGCAGCGTGTACCAGCGCCAGCGCTCAGCCATCCTGCACCCGGCGACGAGCCTCTCGCGCATCCACCGAGCCATGCCCACCTTCAATGCCACCGAGTACATGGAGAAGTACATGGTGGAGCCGCTGAGCAGCAGTCGGAGCAGCCTGAGCCTCAGCCTCAGCAGCCAGAAGTCGCCATCGCTGGCTCCCGCTCCCCCTCTGGCGGCTCCGCAGTCGGCATCACCGTGTCCCTATCTGATAAAGCAGGCGGGCCGCTCCATCACCCAGCTGCTGAACAGTGCCTCCCACAAGCGCAACACGGCTGGATCTGGGCCGGGTGAGCCGCTGCCCAACACCGCCCTGCCGCCGAAGCGTCAACGGAGCTGCGGACCCCGACTCAGTTCGACGACGAATCCCGTGGACAGCACCGAGAAGAAGTTCAAGATCCTCATTAAGAACTACACGGCCGGTGGCGGTGAGTCCATGCATGAAGCACGACCGGAAGTAGCCGCAGCACCCGCTACGGCTCCGGTGATGAGCGAGCGGAAGTGGCGCAGCCTAAGGAACATTACTGCCACAACGGGCGGCACATCCACCTCATCGTCGACCCGTTCCAAGGGCCAGCCCCTGGCCGCTCCGGGACCGCCGCCACACCGCCGCTTCATCCGCACCAAGTCCGAGATCGAGAGCACGGCCACCCTGCATGCCATTGGCCGGACCTTTGGCCGCAAGTCCAATGGCCCCCGGCTGCCCATCAGCATCTCGGTGCAGGCCCTGCACCGCGGCGAGCCCATCGTGGCCGCCTTGAAGCAGGCCACCAGCGAGCTGCAGCTCTCCCAGGCGCAGATGATGAGCCCGAGGACCGCGCTGGCCAACAAGCTGCACAACTCCTCGCTGACGGTTCCTGCGCCGCCACTGCCAGTTGGCTAGGAAAGCCACCAACACTGCCTTGGTTCCAGATATAAGAAAGCGTTTTCTGTGCCTAGAAGAAAATTGAAACAAAGCTGCCTTTGTCCATGGATTCTTCTGGAGAATCCTTAGTTACCGATAAGTTTAAGGCTCAAATCGCTTTAAAGGGATTTCGATATATCGATCTCACAGTGTTATTTGTTATATCCTTGTACTAGATTGTTACATTTCGAGCTGCTTAAGGCAGTGGGTTTTATTAGGGAAACATAAGCCATGATCTACTAACCTTGTTCTTAAATTCAGCTTTTAAAATTAAATATTAAAAGTGAAACAAATCGAAGTAGATTAAGACCATCTTATTCAAAAAGTCTCTACCTATTTGTGCTAATCTAATTGTGACCCTGTTGCGTGTTCTATGTTTTTGTTGTTCAATAAACTCGAAGTGATTTGGTTACTGAAGATACCGAATTTAAATACTCTTAGTCCACTGCAAGCTTTTCCAAGATGTTGGATCACTTTAGAATTCTGATCTTGATGGTATAATATTTTTATTGGATTTTATTGGATCTGTTGAATCATCCTACTCTGGTCCGGAAATCAATATAGATTCTATGGGAAAATATTAAAATATTACCCATTATGTGAATTTTGCTGCAAGGGACTTTACATAGCTCTGAGCTTATTTTTTCTACTTTTGGCCACATACTAATAATACGCTTCTGAAAATTTAAATGTAGTGATTATTATAGCTTGATCTTAGGAATCTTTATACTAACTTTAAGCTTGAGCTACGAACTCTTAGCTGGCAACCGCAGACAACCACACTCTTATTTACTTCCTAAGGAGTAACACCATTTAAGGGAATATTTAAAGTTATTTAAAGCTCACCCACTTTCTTCCAGAGGATCTTCACTTGGGCGCGGTGTACTGGAGAGCCAGATTCTCACGAGTCGTTGAGTTCAGGACAGTCCTCGGTCCTAAGTTCTGCGATGAGTGCTGGGTTGAGGACGCACCTGAGCTGGGTACCTCGGAAGCTTGTGCTTTCTTTAAAGAAACAAGATAAGGCACAGAAGGAGGTAATATTAACATTTGATATTTAATTTTTATAAGAACATGCTATGTGCAATTTTTACCTTCTTTTTGGAACTCTTGGCTGAGACCATCCTCGCACTCTTGGCCTCCTTGGGTTCCTTGTGCTCCTTGACCTTCTCCAGCTTGTGGCTGGTGCAGGGCTTGACGTTGTTCAGGATCTTGCGTAGGAGTCGCGTCCGGGGATGGCTCCGCGACTTGGGTTCTCGCAGGTGCTCGAATAGGGTCATCTGCTTGCCATTCAGCTCTAGGGGCTTGCCATCCGCCCCCTTGTTGATGCTGTAGTTGACCTCAAAGACGCGCTCGAAGAGACCGGTGGCGGTGGTGGGGTTCTTCGGCAGATCCACCACCACGCGGATGCAGTCCTTCAGCACCATCGGACAGATCCTCGCTGTGACCTCCGTCGAGGGCGAGAGATCCGGCGTGGAGTTGATCTCAATCAGAATCGGATTGTAGTGCTCGTCCAGCATGAAGTCGCAGCCGTACAGCTCGAATGCGTTCTGCACCAGCTCCGTCTCGTCCAGGCTGGCCATCACCACGGCCACCAGGTTCTGCTTGAAGCCGTTGTAGATCTTCGACCACGTCCCCTCCGGAGCACCCCTGTGGGTCAGGTGGGTCTTGAACTGCTCCAGCGACCACATGTTGTGCTTGGGCAGCCGCGAATCGCGGCTGATCTTGTTCTTGTAGCGCTTCTGCACCGAGTTGTTGGTCAGGTGGATGGACTCCCGCAGGTCGTCCATGGTGAACTCCTGCGAGCTGAAGCGCAGATAGCAGTCGCGGTACGTCCAGATGCTGACCGTTGTGTCCGAGATTGTAATTAACATGTACTGACGGATGTCGAATTTGGTTCGGTAGACGAGCAAGGGTCGCTCTGTGAGGAGGGGAAAAATATTGATATTCGCAGTGGAGGTCATTGAAGTGAATAAGGAAAGAGGAAGTTAAAATGAGATTAGATTTATGTGAGAGGATCGGAGATTATGCAAAGCTTTCTCAAAATGCAGCTACTGTAAGGAGCTATTAAGCTGTTGTTGCTGCTTTGCTTGTACGCTGCAGGTAAAGCGTGGAAGAGGGAGCGAAAGAGATGCCTAAATGAAATGAAAAAATTAGTTGATTTGTGTGAGAGAATCGGAGAAGATGCATGCAATCGGAAGAACCAAAGCAAAGTTTTCTCAGAATGCAGCTACTGTAATAAGCTTTTAAGCTGTTGCTGCTTGCAGTTAAAACGTGGAAGAGGGAGCGAAGAAGAGATGCTTAAATGATCTTAAAGGTAGAGAGGAAGTTAAAATGAGAGTGGATGTAATGAAAGAGACAAAATGCGAAACTCTCTTAAGAGTGCAGCTACTGTAAGGAACTTTTAGGCTCTTGTTGCTGCTTTGCTTGTACGTCGCAGTTAAAGAGTGAAAGAGGAAGCGAAAAAGAGATGCTTAAATGATCTTAAAGAAAGAGAGGAAGTTAAAATGAGAGTGGATGTAATGAAGGAGACAAAATGCTAAACTTTCTTAGAGTACAGCTACTGTAAGGAACTTTTAAGCTGTTGTTGCTGCTTTGCTTGTACGTTGCAGTTAATGCGTTGAAGAGGGAGCGAAAAAGAGAAGCTTAAATGAGCGTAAAGGAAAAGAGGAAGTTAAAATGAGAGTGGATGTAATGAAGGAGACAAAATGCAAATTTCTCTCAGAGTGCAGCTACTGTAATGAGCTTTTAAGCTGTTGTTGCTGCTTTGCTTGTACGTTGCAGTTAAAGCAAGCGGTTTTTGTTCGAAATCTTGAGGAGTCTTGGTGGGATTCTATTGGCAGAAACTGACTGAGAAACGGATATTTGAGGTTGGGAAAACTACAGTACTCTCCGTATTCCATTCCATATAGAAATAGTTCCTAGCTCACCTATATACTTCTGGACAATGTACTTCTTGTTCTGATTGTTCGAAGTCCATTGCAGGATGTCGTCCAGAGAACTGCGAATGACAATACCAATGCCGCGCGACTGATAGCCCGGCTTAAGGATCCACAGATTACGACTGCCGTCCCAGCAATAGTCCGGCCGGAGCGACTCGATCTGATCCAGGTAGAGCTTGGCCAGGCGGGCGTACTCCACCATTACCTTCTCGCTGATCTTGAACTTGGCGTTCGACTTAAGCACATCGGTGGACTGCACCATAAACGTCTGGTTCTCGACGATCTCGGCGGGCGTCGGCGGCTTAACTCGAGCATCGTCCAGGGAATTGTGCTCCGCGTACCGCACCATCTTCTTCACCTTAGCGAGGGCAAAGTCCAACGTTGTGCTGGACACGGTGCCGCTCTCGCTTATTAGTTCCGTCGGCTGGTGCTCCTTCACGTATCGCAGCAGCGAGCGGGCCTGCGTCTGCTGGTAGTCCTCGATAAAGGCCATACGCTCCTCCAGGCTGTTGCCGCCCAGCCGGTAGAAGCGCGGATAGCTCATCCCGCAGACGCCGTCCTCGCGGTACCAGCGCTCCTGCTCGGCGCAACCCACCAGTCCCACCTTCGTGGAAAAGTCCAGGAACTGGCTGCGGCGCACGCGGTTCCGGTAGGGTCGCACCTCGGTGCACAGGTCGCGCTGGGCCTTGCTCTGCCAAATGAAGAATGCCGGGAAGTGGTTGATCATCTTGGAGATGACCACAGCCTCGTAGTCGTTGCCCCGCCGGGCGTGCTCGAGCAGGGCATCCTCCGACATGCTCTGCAGCTTGGCGTGCCGTGCCGCCGGCAGCTTCTCCAGCCACCCTCTGCGCATCAGAGCCCGCCGAACCGTGTGGTAGTTCCCGTACACGGTGAAGATGCGTCGGTTGCGGTAGGCGTCGATCACCCGCGTCCTGTAGACATTCCGCATCTGGCGCTTGTGGGCCTCCGGCGCCAGCGGAGAAGTCGGCGTGGTACTAGGCGTGATGCCGGTGAAACGGGCTCGGGAGAGCAGGCTGCCGATGCTGTCGGGACGGTAGTTGTGGGAGGTCATGTTGCTCCTCGTAGCCGAGCCCAGAGGCCCCGTGCCATAGGCATAGTTGGGGGCGAAGCTGCTGCCAGCGATGCTGTTGTTGTTGTGGCTGGTCACCGGCTTGGGGACGGAGCACTGCTTGCACAGCTGCACCAGCTCGGCGTCCAGGTTGTGGATGAGCGACTGTATCTTCGAGACGGGGTTGTAGTAGCGATTACGCGACCCGGCAGATCCTCCGCTCGGCGTGCTCTGCGTCATGCTGATGGCTGATGGCTGCTGCGGCTCCGGCCACTCCCGCTCCCGCCACTTCCGCTCGAGAGCTGTGAATCGCTGGGGTGTCTGTTTTCGTTGGGGTATGGCTTGAGGTACTCTTGGTTGTCCTTATCCCAGTACTTGCACGTGCCTGGCCGTCTGTTTCGTTGTCCAGTGGCCCTCCCCTTCCTCTAGTGCTGAGCTTTGCGCGTGGGCGTTGGATGGGCTCGTTGCCAAAGCAGCCGCTTGTCCCGTGCAATTAACGTGGAATTTTGAAGCAGGAGCCGAACAGTTTCTAACAGTATCACATGTACTAACGAAATATCTTTACTGATTGTAAAATCATTACATCTCTCAAACACAATACAATTTCTGGGGAACAACTTTGACGAAACAAGTGGGAATTTCCGATATAAGTGTAAGAGCTATTAAAGCAAAGCTTGCCCCTGTCAAACTTCAGAAAGAAACCTGGAACTGTTTTCATATTTTTTATCCAAATAATTCGTTTTCAGATCCAGAAATTTTTTCGTTCTCGGATCCTAGAAAATGTTGAAAAATAGGTCATTACAGTAAACTAGAAAGATCGAAATAGTCGAGAGTCCCGATCGGGCAATAATAAACTACGCTTTATTCGCGTTATCTCTAACTCTCTAGCGCTCTTTTTCACGCCTTGCCTGCAATGTACAAGCAATAGAGAACGAGATTGCATTTTTTTCGCTGCTCTCTGAGAGAGCTTTGCATTTTATCTTCCCAAATAAGATTTGGCGGAATCACAAGAAAAAGAAAGAGGTCGCTCTCTCAGCTCTTAGCTCGAGCAGCTAATAAGAAACCCTCTCGCTCGCTATTGCTTGTACATTGTAGGCAAAGCGAGGAAGGTAAAGCGAGAAAGTGATAGGAAAGAGCAAAATTGAGTGGTTCTTTCGATTCTCTCTTTAATCGAGACTGCGTGCAAATCGGGTTTTTCCAAAAAAAAACGTCTTCCTTTTTTTTTGTAATAAAGTTTTATTTGTAGTTATATTTTTCTTCATTTGTTTTTTTTTTTTTTTGTGGTTTGCTGTTTTTCATCTTTTCAAATATATATGGTACATATAAAAAAAACCCCAAAACGGAATTTTTACCTAAGTTGCTTGTATTGTATTCCATTTTCATGAATCTTTTTCATCTCACAATATTGTATAAATATATGTACATATGTGTTATGGTATTAAACTTTATATTTATGTTATGCATTTAGTTTACTTTAGTTACGCTTTTACTCTGTGGAATTTTCAACAAAAGTCAACAATTAAATCAATCTTCTGCTCGAATTAACTTATTCTCCTCCATTAGTGTTTAGTAAATTTAGGTTACACATCATAAATATTTGCTTTACTTCTGGCTGTACTTAGATAATGCTACAGTTACATACATAAATAAGTTTGCTGTTTAGAGTTTTTTAATAAGTTGGTTTACGCATTTGTTTGTAATTTCGCTAATACAGTTGAAATAATTTCATTAAGTATTTCTTGTTAGTATTGTTATAATATATATTTTTAGTAGTATAAATTAATTTAAGTATTTGTATTTATATGTTTCCCTTTTTTCTTTTTTTTCTTTTTTGTTTCTTCTTTTTTACTTTTCTAGTTCAACTTAGAGACAAGCGTTAGTTGCGATTTTGGTTTTTGTTCAAACTAAATTAATTAAAAACTTAATCTAAGTGCACATACATAAGACCCCGATTGCTGGATCGTTCCTATGTATTCATGTGGCAGTTTGTGTGCTTCAACATAAATAGGGACGATTAAGTACATGCGAAACCCAAATGGAGTGGTTAGTTGGAGGGGACTTCCACAGAATTTATTTATTTATTTGCCGCGCGTGCACCTAAACTTAGGTAACAACTTAAGGGAATTTGAAAAACGATTTCGGGTTTCTATGTTTTGAAAAACAATGGATATGCTTTTGGGTTTTGTGAATAGTTCATTAGAAATATTTAAATCGAACTCCCTCGGGCCAATGAGCGAAGAAATTCTCTTATCGAGGAGGGCTAAAGCAAAGGCCAAGACTGGAGTCTGGGTTTAGGTTTGATTCGCCTTTAAAGCTTGATCGATTTCGTATGTATATATAGGTATGTAAATAGTTGATTTCAATGGGCGCTTGCGACTTCTACAACTTTGATTCCCTTCCGCTCACTTCATTTGTTAATACTTCCTTGTTAGTTACACGTTATATTTAGATTTATTATAGTATATAATATATAATATATATGCAGCTGTTACTATATATGTATGCCTGATTGTTGTGCATGTTGTTCAGTTTATAAACTCAATCGGAACGCCTAAACAGAAACACGATAATGTCATATGTATGGTAAAGCGTATGTATGTTAGTTTGTATACATCAAAAGTAAAAAAAAAATAAAAAATTAATATTTGATTAAAATAAAGTCTGTACAAAATGCCATAAAAATTATATAACAAACAAGTTTGGTCACGAATTTGGTTCGAAGCACGCTGTCATATATCTTTCCATCTAAACAAAATACTGTTAGTCTATTGCAAGCCCAATTACACTATAAAAAATACAATAATAATTATGTAATCGAAAACTGATTAGCTTCTATAACTTGTACACGCTTCAATGCATCTACATACGTATTTCCTATGAAGAGTATGTGCTATGTCTTGTATACATTGTCTCGTTATGGATTATGTGACTATGCTTGTTTTATGCTTTCATGCCTTTATGCTTTTATATTTTATATATTAAATATGTGGATTAGACGTGCATCATGCTGGGGGAGTCTCTTGCGTTGCGTCTTTCTTGTTACGAGTTTTGTGGCTTAGTTGCTGCTAGCAGTAGCACTTCTATTCCTCTCTCTCTTAGTTAGGTTCGGTTTAGGAAACGTTGCCCCTGGTCTTTTCGGTTTTATTGTTGTAGGTTGCTTATGTCTGTCTGCTCTGTCTCAGGTTCACTCATCCACCGATGTCGTGGGCGGACTGTAGCTGCATCAGGAGGCGTTGCGCTGCTCGTTCTCCGGCCTGCGATCTGTGGCTATCTGCAGGAGATTGTTGAACTCGGTGTCGAGTATTTGGCGAGCCTAAAATATAAATTTATTATTCACTCAATTATTAAAAATGTAAGTTCAAAGGCCAAAGCTTACCTGAGCATTTTGTGTGGGTATTTGGAGGGCCAGGCCCATGGCATTGGCATCGAAGCCTTCGTCCAGGGCCATCAGACCCCCGTGTACGCCCGATTCGAGCAAGTTGTTGGCATATTCCTGTGAAGAGGACAAAGTTACTCACTTACTTTATCTATTTTTCCAAACCCAGACTCAATAACCCACCTTCAGGCCAATGCTGCCCACCCAACGGATGACCCTCTCGTTGCTCCACACGAGCACATCACAGAGACCGTTCTCGCTCATCTTGCGCCTGTGCTCCAGCTCCGTGCGATCGTAGTTGAGCCGCTTGAGCATCGAGATGCCGTACTGCAGGCTGGTGCGATGGAAGCTGTCCACCATCTTGAGCTGACCCCGCAAGTCCTTCTTGGTGAGATGGTCCAGCATGCGGGCATCCACTAGACACTCCATGAACGTGGTACGATATTGGGGCAGGCCCAGGCCGGGCAGCCAATAGTTGCCAATCCATTCGTGGTTCATGTCGCCTATGGGGAGAATATAAGATAAATTAAATGGATTAAATAGCATGAAAAATTGAATGTAGGTGATTCCCCTGCTCCATCTACATTCTTGGGCGACATGTGAATGGAATCCGGTTTTTGTACATTTGAATTTCAAGCTTTCTTTTGCGATTTATTGAAGGATATATTAATATCCATGCTTGGAGCTTTGAAATATTTTACATAAAAGAAAAATCGGGTGTTTTTATGACGTGAGCAGTGGAGACCACGACATATTCCCCTTTTTATCAAAAGTATTTATAATTTAAAAAACAATAAGAAATTAAGGAAGGGTCTGAAGGTTTAGGGAAGGAACTTACGAAATATCGCTTAAGAACCGACATTTTTCGGCATTTTTTTTTTAGTATTTATAGAAACCTTTGGGTGGAATGGTGAATGGACGGACCGTTTATTTTGGATAGACCATCCTGCCTTATGGGAGACCCCGTCCAAGAGAATGGACCATCCTCGAGAATGTAGCAGAATGTTGCAGTGGAGCAGGGCTATTAGATACTTACCAAACGCCAACGTAGTCCGCGAGGTTTGTGGCGCAGAGGGAGACGTCAGGGAGACCATTTCCTGAATGGCCAGACGCAGCTTGAGCCTGTGCAGGGGATTGCTAATGCCTAACGAAAGAGATTCGATTGGGTTAGATTAGGAGACAGGAAATATGATAGTAGGTAGAACAAAAGGACACTCACCTATCTCCCGCTGTATTTCCGTATCGCTCAGGGCACTCATGATCGCTCCCGACTTTACGTTGGCGCGACATGCGGCCACATACCAGGCGGGCATGCCCACCCAGAGCTCGAGCCAGGCAACGATAGTGGGGCCGTTCCACAGGGCGAAGGGAGTGCCAGCCTTCATGGCCTCGCCCAGCAAGTCATTGCGATAGTCGTGCTCCCTGGAAGGACAACAACATCTTGTAAAAAATGTTATTTAAACTTAATTCACTCACTTTTTCTGCCTGCCATAGTCGACGCTGCTTATCTTGGATCCCTGGGAGCTGGCAATGCGGGGCATCATGCCGCCGGTCATGCTCATGGCATCGTAGTTCGAGTCCACCTCGCTCAGTCCAATCGACAGATTGCCAATGGACATCATGCTGGGCGAGCCATCGGGCAGGGTATCCTTCACGCCCTTGACCTTCTCCTTTTTGCTAAAGAACCGTCCCAGCGAGGACTTGATGCCCTTCTTCTTCTGCACAGCGGCAGCGGCAGCATCTCTCGAAACACCCGACGTTGGCGTCTGCAGCATGGACATGGAGCCCATGGTGTTGTAGTGCCGCAGCGACTCCTGGCTGCCATAGCGCGAGCTGAGCGGCGACAGGCCGTAGCTGTGGCTGCTCAGCTGCATGTGGCCGCCACTGTGGTTCGGCGCCACCGAAGGAGCATTGGGATTAATGCCAATGGAACGCCTTCGTAGCTCCTCCTGGCTGTGGGCCAGGGCCTGGGCCACACGCTCCAGACGCATGGAGCGGGCGGTCAGGGGCGAAGCAGCGCCGCCAGAACTTGAATCACCGGTGGTGGACATGCCGCCGTGGAGCTCCTCGCGGGAGGCATCGCTGGAGAGCACGGGCAAGTTGAGCTGTGAGGAAAATAAGTAAATAAGTAAAGATAAATCATAAATAAAATATTTTAAAATATTTATTTGTATAAATTCACACTCACCGTGTGATATTTCTGCATGAAATCCCTTTGGGGGCTGTTGGGCGTACTCCTGCCGCTCATCGGCGGACTCTGCCTGTCCATGGAACGACCGCGGGCCAGGAGATTGACATGCTCTAGGCTGCCCACCCGCGATTCCAGCTCCTCGGCCCGCGCCTCCGTCGACTGCTTCTCCTCCTGGATCAGCCGAATCTCGTTATTGATCGCATCCAGCTGTTCCTGCAGCATCATGGCCAGAGTTTGGGCATCCGTGTGCCCCGAAGGCGACATCATGTCCGCCGTAGCCGCGTACAGGGCATCGGAGTCATCGCAATCGGCCGCCTGAGCCACCAACTCGTAGGCCTGCTGCTGGGCATGCGCCGCCTGCTGCAGCTTCTCCCACTCCTGCTCGGCCATGGAACGGGCCAAGGCATTCGCATTCTCCTCGGTGAGTCGCTGCTTGCTCTGCCGGCGCAACGAGTGCGTCTCAAAGCTAGCGTGCGAGGCACTGCGGGAGAAGGCGCCGCTGGGGTCCACCACGCTGCTGGGCGAGAGGCTGCGGGTGAGCGCCTCCGTCTGCTGGATGTTGTAGGCGATCTCCTGCTGCAGCAGCTGGCGCTTGAAGTTCTCAATCTCCAGCCGTGTCTTCGACAGCTCCTTCATGATCTCGCTCTTCTCGTGGTGCAACTCCTCGGCCACCTTGCGCGCCTTCTCCAGCTCCTGGGTGAGGGCGTTCTTCTCGTCCAGCGCGTGCATGCGCTCCTTGAGGTGCACCTGCAGCCGCTCATTCGACTCCGAGAGCAGCTTGTCCACGGTGGAGGAGAGGCGGAGGTTGTGCTCCTCGTTCATCTTGAGACGCTGGTTCAGTCTTACCACCTCGGCGGTCTTCTCGTCCAGGTTCGTCTCCAGTCCCCGGATGCGGTCTTCCGCAGAACCGTGTCTTTCTTGAGCCTGAAAATGGTTTTCGGGGCAGCGAGTTTAATGAGCTTGTTCTCGAGTGTACAATAGTGGCAATAGTGAGATGGGTTAGTTTGGGGTTTAGTAATGAAAGCTAAAAGTGAGTGATCCCTCCGTATACACCAGGGAGTGGCCAGGCCATTCATTGAGAAAGAAATATATTAACTAATTATAAAATATATTAACCAGAAATTATAAATAAGAATTAACGAACATTTTCTTAAACAATGAGCAAAAGTCAATTTGACTGAAAACAACATTTTAAATTAAAAAAAAAAAACAAACATCATTTTTTTTTTTTTATATGGTGCGTTGTGCGTGTGAATGCAGAGGCTGAGCAGAGAAATTTTGCTGGGTCGCAAGTCAGAACTTAGAGCACCACTAACATTTGCATTTTTGACCCTTGATTGTTTTAGTTTTTTAATTACTTTAAAAACATTAAAATATATTTGATTTTCGTACACCCAACAAAAAAATCGTCATAGATTCTATACTCTTGAGTATTAAAAATAATTCTTAATAAGATGCTTAATAATTTGATACTACGAAAGTATAATAACTATACTAATCTGCACCAAGATATGGGAAAAATCACTAACGCGATGTGTTATCGAAATTTCGAATTAGGTTCGTATAAAAAAAATACTGGAAAGTATAAAAACTATACTATTGAGTAAACATTTGATATTATGAAGTATAAAGTATATACTAAACTCGCTATACTGCTGTATACTTTTAAGACAACGCGTAGAAAGGTTACACTCTTGCTTTTTTTTTGTGTTTATATTAATATTATATTAAAATTAAGGAATACTTGGACTTCCCATTGCTGTATACAGAGGGATTCGGTTTTTGGTCTGATTTTGAATCGGTTTCATGTGCTTGGAGAAAGTAGAAAGTTAAAGTGCAGTACAGAGAGGGAGTAGTATAGTACAGAGAGTAGAGTAGATTAGTTGTAGTTGTTGTTCTTGTTGGTGGTTCTTGTATTGGAAAGAACGCAAAAGAAAACAGAGCATTACACAAACAGAGCACAAAGTTGTACGGGGGGATAGGGGATAATTGCTGATACTTGTCATAATAAATATATATGGAACCTGTCCGGCGCGCATATTAGTTCGAGTGCATACCTTGTTTCCTACCTTAGTCAATGCCTCCATGCGCGCCTTCAGCTGCTCCTCCATGTCCGGCTGCAGCTTGGCATGCTGGGCGAGCTTCTGCTCGGACAACTCCAGCTTCTCCTCGATGGCCCCGATCTTCTCCTCGTGCAGCTGCATCGGGGCATTGGTTTCGTGGCATTTGGTTCGTGTGTATTTTATTTGATTTTTTTGGGCGGGTTGGTGGGTACGATTAGTTGTCGGGAGGAAGGTTGGTTGCGTATGTAAATGTAATTGATTAGTCACGCTTAAGGGGAGCTTAATGAGCGAGCAGGCTTACGCACGATTATAGAGTATAGAGTGGGTCGATCTTATTGAGAGTTTGAGACCAATAATATACAAACTACATACTTTGGAAGCGGTAAATACAGGTAAAGAGCAAAGGAAGCCAATAAAAAGCCAGAAAACTGGCCACTCTTAAAATATTTGGACGCTTCTTTGTAAAAATCGACCCTCCCTAGCAAATGGTGAATATCTTTCTCGCTGTATGGACCGTAACCCCGTAATCTCTTTGTGCAACCCACCTTGAGCTGCGCCTCCTTGTGCCGCAGCTCCTGCTCCAACTTCTCATTGAGATCGTGCAGCGATGTGGACTCTCTCTGGGCATTGACGTAGCGCTTTTCCAGTGTGGTAATGCGCTCCTCCTGAAGAACGAAAATAAATCAATTAGAAATTAGAGACATAAACAAAATAAGAGCTCTCACCTGATCCTCCTTTTGTGCCACGTTCTCGCGCAGATCTCGCTGCAGCTTGGCACACTGGTCCTGGGCCTTGCAGTGATCCTTCTGCACTCGCGACATGCTGTCCTCCAGCTCGCTGATCTTGTTGTTTAGGTCAGAGACCCGACGCTGCCATTGCGAGAGTTCGGAGGTCTTGAAAGGGGCAAAGGGGGGCAAAGCGTTAAACACATGGTCCTCATATGCTGGCTGGCTGTCTGGCTGGCTGCCTCTCTTACCTGCTTCTCGATGATTGTTTGCAGCTCGTGGGTCTTGGCCGCGTAATCGTTCAGCTCGTTCGTCTCGCCATTGACCCCGCCCACGCCACCAGCCATCTGAAAAGCGGGGAAAATAGAAAATTACGACTGATACGCATCAATGATTTTTTTGGGGGGAAGAGTGTACCTTCTCTTTGAGCCCGTTCTCCGCCCCTCCACCGCCGGCAGCGGACGCGGCACTCCCCGTATTGGCCCCGCTTCCTGCGCTTCCTGCCGGCACCAGACCCGCCTTGTACTGCGCCAACTCCTCCTTGGCCGAGGCCAGCTCCTCCTCCATCACGTTGTTCTTCTCGATGGACAGCCGCAGGCGCTCGCGCACCTTTTCGTCCAGCGCCTTGTGATGCTCGAACAGAGACTTGAGGGCCTTGAGCACCTCCACCTCGCTGGAGACGCCGCTCTGGGCAGCAGCCTGTCGCTTCACCACGGTCATTCGCAGCGAGCGCTCATGGCGGGAGACCAGGCATTCCAAGTGCTCCAGAAGGAGCTGAGGATTAAGAAATTCAAATTGTAAAAATAAACAAGTAAGAAAGCGCTTCACACTAAAAGGCAAATTAAAATTGTACATACATACATTGTACATACATACATTGGCGCCATTATATCGCACGGCCAAGGCTCGAATGCGCCACCTGTCGGCTACAGCTGGCAACAGCAGTGCCTTAGGGCGGTGTGTTAAAATTCAAACCTTATTGCTAATATCTGCCATGTTTATCATCCGATTTTATTGAAGTTTTCAGGAAACGTCCGTCTCTATTTTATTAATTTATTGTATCTATTAACTTTAAGCCGAAAATCACGCATATAGCTAATATAACGTTTTTATGAGTTTCAGGGGCGGAAGTGGGCGTGGTCAAATTTTAAAACCAACTTGATCTGTGTGCAACAAATTGCAATGTTGTCACCAAATTTGGTAACTCTAGCTCTTATAGTCTCTGAGATCTGTTGTTTCACACGGACAGACATACGGACATGGCTAAATCGACTCGGCTGGTGACGCTGATCAAGAATATACATATATACTTTATAGGGTCGGAGATTTCTCCTTTTGCCTGTTACATACATTCTCGGTTGGCACTAACTTATAATACCCTTGTACCCTATGGGTACCGGGTATACAAATAATAGGTTAATAGGTCTTTTTCTCGCCTTTAAGGGGAGTAACTGGAGAAAGCTCAGGGCTAGATACGCCCTCAAATATTTGCAACTCCCATAACATATGCCTTTGAGCTGTGCTCCTCTGCTTACCCTTGTATTGTTGCGCTCTGCCTTCAGCTCCCCGATCTCCTCGTCGCGCTCCAGCAGCGTTTCCCGCGCCTGCGTCAGCTCCTTGGTGAGGGTGGCAAACTCCTAGAAGTGATCAGAAGTGATCAGTAAGGCGAACAGGACTCCAACCAAGATCCTGAGATCTTTACCTGCGGCAGGTTGGCGTTGATCTGGCGCTGCAGGCTATCGCGCTCCTTCTCCACATCGTGCAGCTTGTTCTCCGTCTCGCCCAGCCGCTCCTGCGCCTCCCGCAGGCTGTCCATCAGCTTGTCGCGCTCGTCCAGCATGGAGACCATCAGCTGCTCGAAGTTGGCATCCTCGCCGCTGAACTGCGAGGAGCGCTGCGAGATGCTGTCCTCCGATATTGTGGGCATTACGTCGCACATCATGTTCCACATTATTTAGTTGGGGCCGCCAGACTGCGTGAGAGAGCAAGAGGGAGAGAGAGAGAGCGCCATTAGATGCCCACACACATACACATATAGACACACTCCACACCGTTCCAATTGGAATGCCCAGCATAGTGGGAGAAACATGTCTAATGGGACTTTTATCATAGACGCCGCATTGATAACAAGTTTTCTACACCAACACACTCGAATATGCATATACATATACATATATACTTTTATACATTCACACACACACGCGTGCAGGTTCAGCACTTTTTTCTCTTTCGCATAACTGACATATTTTTATGCTCTAGGTGTGTCGCTGGCGCATTTTGCAACACCAAATGCCCGAAAGAGCCGCCATCGGCCAGCAGGTGCGACTCCAGAGCACTTTTCACTGCCTCCAAACGCCTTTTTCACCTTTAAATTCAGTTTGGGGGACGGCTTTTATGCGAAAAGAGATGTGGGAAAAACTCTCCCCACTCCATCAACTGCGGAACGTACCCCGATCGATCGCACGGCGGCAGGGCAGCAGCAGCAACAACAACACTTGCCGCTGGCTGGCCTTCGCATATGTCTCCGGCGCTTTTTATTTAAATTCGAGTGAATAATCAACTCCAAAGAGGTTTTTTTCCCCAATTTACGATTGTAAAGAAACTAGAGATGGACGCGTGAGTTGTTTGACTAGTCTGGCAACTCCCAGCTGTTAGCGATAGGGATGCAAAAACATCGATGTCACTATCGATAGTATCGATGTTTTTAAAAACGGCGATACATCGATGGTTTTTTTCCAACATCGATGTTTTCACTAAGAGAAAGAAACGCTAAATTGTCAGAAGCATTATACACTCATATTAATTTTAGCCCCATCTTTAAGAAAATCGACATTAAAATGTATCTTTTCTTATTACAAGAAATTTTTTTTTTCTAAAAACATGAATTTTTTTCTTAAAACAAGAAAATTGTCCTTGAAATCAAGGCACTTTAGCCGTTTTTATACATTACTACACTCATAATTATTTTCGCCCTATCTTCAAGAAAAGCTAAATTTTTCTTAAACCATGGACATTTTTCTTAAAACAAGAAAACAGGGAAATTTTGCTTAAATCAAGAAAAATTTCATTGTTACTAAAAAAACATTTTCTTGTATAAAGAAAAAATTAATTTTTATGGCGGTTTTCTTGAAGATAGGTCGAAAATTATAGTGAGTGTATAAATGTAAAATATGTACTGAAGTTCTTTGATTTCACTGTTTTGTATTATTCATATGCAAATTTGAATTAAGTTTTTTCTTTAAGATTTCGTTATGTTTTTGGTTAAATAAATATAAGTTTAGCAAAGAAATATTTTAATTACTATTTGGAGCAATTTATTGGAAAGTTTTAATAATTTAAAAAAAGTCGATGTTTTAGCGATATATCGATGTTTTCAAACATCGATGGTTTTGCATCCCTAACTTACGGATGGTATTGAGCCCGAAGAACTGCCAACTCTCCTGGAAATGGCATTGGAACGATCAGCCAGCGCGGTTTCGTTTTTGTTTGAATTTTGGAATTCACATTTTAGAAATCGGTTATTTTACTTATGTAAAACTCCCATTTATCCAAACTTTTTATTTGTTCAAGGGTCTCTTGATTATTATTGATTATTAATATGGCTTTTGGTGACATGGACGTTGGGTTCGCCGCAGCATTAGTGTCAGACACAAAAATTTCAACATGGTGAGGCGCAAGGCTCTCACAAAGTTTCTTTGTAGTTATTGGTTTTAAGTTCTCAAAGTAAATGTGTAGTGACTCCATCCATGGCGACACCTAAAACGGAAGAGTTTCTTAATGATTGTACCTAGATTTCTTGCATTGCAAGGGGAAATAAGAAGATATTAATAAATGCTGTAAAACCGCATTAGTACCGATTCCCATTTTTAACAATTGACATATTTAGCTATTTTGGAAAGGTAAAAGTTAAATTTAACTTAAATGATGTAAGGCAACGTAAGGTTTGCTTTTTATTAAGCCTTGAAAAGTGAGAATTGAAGCCAAGTCACCAATTTGATTCGCGATTTTCTCAATAGTGGCAAGTGTTGGAAACTTTTCAGTTTATAATAAACAATAAGTTCTTTGGAGTCCGGACAGAAAAATGTAAAAAAAAAATCGTTCTGTGTTATTGAAGTATTTTGTTAAGTTCATCAGAATTTACTCAATTTTTTAGGGTTTTTGGTAAGTAAATTAGTAAGCTTATATCACTATTGGAAATATTAATTTAATATTATTTTTATTTTTTGCTTTTAAATTTTAAATAGATTTTGTCTTATTTTTAAGTTGTCTGATTCCTTATAGAAATCAGCCTCTACACTTCTTCCAGTGCGACTCCAATTGAGCGAAGATTGGCTGATTTTTCTCCTCCTCACGGTCACGCGTATAACGGTCGTGAACGCTCCTGAAAAGAGTTGACAAATTTTGCTAGGAAAATCGCCTTTTTCCTACACTTTCCGCTTCCCCCGCATTTTCCGCAGGTGAAAGCCCGCGAGTCAAATATATTTTGGTCACACTGACATTTTTAAAAAACATGGCTGAACTAGAACTGGAAGTGCATCGATGTTTTATAGCGATACATCGAGACTATAACCTATAGCTCTACATACCAAATTCAGCGTATTTCCCAAAATGCAGCAATGGAAAATGCAATACAGAAGAATCGGGGCCTAAATATATAAAATATCAGAATATAAATATAAATACCGATAAAAAAAAATTACTTATACGAAATATCGATATATTGATATTTTGGTATATTTTTCACATCCCTAATATCAGACCGCAGGCGTTTGTGTTTTATTTTTTTTAATCGGACAAAATTATCAGCTTAAACACCTAGCATAAGGTTAACCCGTTGCCATAACACACACCAAAGCGCTGAAGCAAACGAATAAAATGGGGTAAGGCCAGCGGGCGGTGTAAAACTTCTGCTAAACTATTTCATTTTCGTGTGGGAAAAATCGACGCCGTACAAGCTGTCATCTCTGCGTGTTGTTGTTGCTGTTGTCGTTGTTGTTGTTGTTGCTGGCGTTCTGTGTGTAGCGGGCGGCGTAAATATGTACACACACACACCCGCACGGGCACACCTGGAACACACGCGTGGGCAGGCCAATTATGTGTGTGTGTAGGTGTGTGCGATTTGCGCTTGAGACGAGGAACAAACGGCAAAAATCACAAAGCAAGGCTGTCGAAAGGGCTTAGGCACCTAATGCAATTTAGTCGGCGGTCGCCAGTCGCCAGCGATAACAGGAAGACACCACAGCAGAGCGGACAATGTCGGCGGATGGGTAATAGATAAACACACACACTCCCACACCCACCCCCCAAAAGGCTCGCCAGGCGAAGAAGCATTTAACTACCGCACCGAAATGGAATTTTTAATTAAGCGTTATTAAACCTAAACCCGTGTGACGTTCTATTCCCTTTATGGACGACAGCGAACAACCGATTTTCACCTGCCAGGCGCACGTCTTCCACATCGATCCGAAGACGAAGCGCACCTGGATCACGGCCAGCATGAAGGCCGTCAACGTGAGTTTCTTCTACGACAGCTCACGGAACCTGTACCGCATCATTAGCGTCGAGGGCACCAAGGCGGTGATCAACTCTACGATCACGCCCAATATGACTTTTACACAGACCTCCCAGAAGTTCGGCCAGTGGAGCGATGTGCGGGCGAACACGGTGTACGGCCTGGGATTCGCCTCCGAGGCGGAGCTGACCAAGGTAAGATGCGGGGCGTTCGACATCCGCTTACCCATCCCATCATCTTTCTGTTCCACTCTTTGCCGCAGTTTGTGGAAAAGTTCCAGGAGGTCAAGGAGGCCACCAAGAATGCCTCGAAGTCGGCCAACGGTTCGAATGCCGTTACGCCCACGACCTCGGCCAACACGTCGCCGATATCCGGCCGAGCCGTGGGTGCCATGCAGAACGACAACACGGCCATCGATCCGCACACCGTGGAGCCGCCGAACATGAGCAATACCAACACCCAGAACGCCAATCCGGACAGTCCCTCACACAAGCTCCTCAATACCAACGATGGCAAGCCGGACATTGGCTCGGCCACGCCCTCGCCGCAGCCCACCTCGGGAGGAACTGGCGGCGGCGGCGGCGGAGGCGGCGTGACCATCTCGTCGGGCGGCAGCATTGTGGGCATGCACACGGGTCCGGGCGCGGGAGCCACCGCCGAGCAGCAGCTCAAGTACGAGAACGAGCGCCTGAAAATGGCCTTGGCGCAGAGGTGAGTGTTATATCTTTAGTACTTGAACCTTGAATTGGACTTCTTTGATTTCGTTTCAGCTGCGCCAATGCCAAGAAGTGGGAGATCGAACTGGCCACCTTGAAGAACAACAATATACGCCTGACCAGCGCTCTGCAGGTGAGCGGGTTCCTCTGATTAAGCCAAGTAAACTATGATTCCTGTTGTCTTAATGAATCTCTTTTTTGTGTACAGGAATCTACGGCCAATGTGGACGAGTGGAAGCGCCAACTGCACACTTACAAGGAGGAGAACATTCGACTCAAGCGGGATATGGAGCTGATGAGAGTGGGCGGTGGCGGCGGAGGTGCTGCTGCCGGAGCCAGTGGCGCTACGGAGGACGAGCTGCGTCGGGAGGTGGCCACGCTGAAGGCACGAACGGAACAACTGCAAACGGAACTGTTGCAGCAGGAACTAGAGCTTAAAGCGGCCAACATGAGCCTACGGGAAAAGTGTAATGATCAGACTGTAAGTTGAGCCTAAAATGAGCGTAAGTCTTTAGCTTTAACCACCAATATGGGTTTAATACTTATTTAATGATATGGTTTTTACGTTTCTTAATAATAATAATATCTTTATCCTTATTTCCAGTTGGCCAAGCTGAGCGAGCTAAACGTGGTGTTCGCCAAGCAGCTATCGGAGCTATATGCCGTGCAGAAGGATATGGAGAATGTTATACATCCAGCCAAGTGCACTTGAGACACAGAGATTGCGGTTAAACGAAAGGTTTTATCTAAATACTACCCAAGAACCCACTGAGGCTTTTAGATCCTTCAAAAATGTGTCTAAAAGTATGCAACAAAATATTTTGTGGCATAGTTATGGGCACCTTTTAAAGTGATTTCAAAACGCCAGTGATTTCTATCTTTATTAGACTTTAACCAGCTTTTCTTCCCCTTACAGGTTTCAGCGCAGGAACAGACTACAATGACACACACTACAACGACATCGACATCAACAGGAACTACGACTACGACTAGTAAACGTTATTTAAGCAACTTTCCCATGGCCGAGGCCGAGAGCACGCTCTCCAACGTCACCTCGATCCACAGCCAGCTGCAGTCGTCACTGTACGAGACCCAGAACACGGCCCAGCTGAAGGCACTGGACAAGCACTCGGCCCTGCTCCAGGAGCTGCATCAGCGTCAGGCCACGCCCAGGCGCAACTCTGTCTCCGCTGAGGCGGCTGCTGCCAGCTCGGGTGGGGCTAAAACTGCCACCATACTCGTTTCCAAATCAAAAACCAAAACTGGCCTGCCCCTGTTGCTGAAGAATTCCATTAACAATTAGAGAAAATGCGAGAAAACGATGGATGGCTAAGAGAGAGAAAGATCGAAATTAGTAAGCGGCGGTTTTTGTAATCTTTATATTGGTAGTTTGTATACAAGGACAGGGCTAGGTGAGCCCCAGCCCAAGCACCCCCTCAATTCCCCCATTATATTACTCATTTGTGTGTTGTCTCGTCTTTTGGTAACTTCGAATCGAAATTAGAATAAACCCGTGCCCAGTATTTCCATTTAGGAGGTCCTAATCGATTGATTCTCGTGTGCGTGCATTCAAGTGCAATATACATTTATCTACAGTATGTGAATGTAACGATATTATGTGCTCTATATACACTTTCAGCTGATTGTTAATTAATTTTTAATGAGAGCTTGACCATGAATACTCCCGCTAAAGATTTCCCAAAGATGAATCCAAGCATTTCTATCGAACAAAAATTATTTTGTAAATGTGCTCGAACTTTTTATATAGTATTTTTAGACGACGGAATCCCCTGTGTTCCCCTGTAAGGTTAAATGTTTATTTAATGTATTGAAACTTCTCGATTTAGACTCACATTCAGACTCCATCACACGCATCCTTGCCCCTTATTTACTAGCATTATACATAATACTTTTAAATACATCAAATTATAGTATGCATAACTAACGATGACACTAACAACAACCATAAATAAAGAAAGTTTTATAAATGGAACGAAGAAGTCCAAGCAAAACACGAGACTAGCAAAGTAAATTATTTAAAAGAAAAAGAACAAACAAACAAGTCAAGTATGTGCATCCGTGAAGTACTAGAGTAATATAACTTAAAAGAATTATTACAATTAATATATATGCATACATGCGTACGCGTACAAGGATATGTATTGAATCGAATTAAAAACGCCAGCAAATAATACGAAATACAAGATACACAACCTGCTCCCCTACACCAGACACACCCACTAACTCACGGTTATGCAGTGGTAATTACAAAACGTTTGCGGTTATATTCAAGCCATATTGTTATGCACTCGCTGCATAAATTACCCAGTTGAGAAACAAATAAGAATTCATAACGAAAATGAAATGTTGAACATACAAATTTAGCAGTTAAAAGTAAACAAACAGAAAACGAGAATATACATAAATAAATATATTAAATAAATTAAAGTCAACTTTGATGTGGTTTATTATCTTTATTCCACATTTAGAAGAAGTTTGGGAAGTTGGTAAAATTGGTGATGCGGCTATGACACTTCATTAAAAACTTCAGTAATTAGAATTTTCATTAGAGGCTCGACAGCAACGATAGGGTTTTACTATATGGCACTTTGAATGGGAGATTAATGCATTAATTGACAATTGATAATTGAGTTGGGCAGAAAATATCGTCTGTAATGCATTATAGCCTAGTTCCACTGCTCTGTTATTTCGACCGGTTGTTCCACAGCTCCATCTACATCCTCCGGCGACATGTGAATGGGACGAACAGTTGATCTGGCTTTGTTTACATTTTAATTGGGACGGCGTCCATCATTGCGCATCCGAAAGCAGTCATTTCAGGCTTTCTTTTACGACGCCCGGACGACGTCCTCTTCAAAGTTAACCGACCCATTCAAGGAGTCATTAATATCTATGCTTGGAGCTTTGATATCTTGAATATCAAAGAAAAATCTGATGTTTTCTGCCACGACCGCAAATCAGAAATATTTCCCTGACACAGCTTAATGAGCATCGCATCATGCAGTGGCGACAACAAAATGCTGCGCTGGATTTAATTATCATTCATCTTTTTGCAAAAATATTCATAATTTCAAGAACAATAAGACATTAGGGATCGGAAGGAAGGTTTAGGGAAGGAACTTGGGATATATTGCCTAATAATCGATATTTTTCGGAATTTTTTTTTAGTATGTATAGAAATCTTCTGGGCAAATGGTGAACGAATGGTCTGTCGATTTTGAACGGACCATTCTCCCTTATGGGAGACCCCATGTAAATGAATAGACCATTATCGAGAATGGAGCTGAATGTGGCAGTGGAACAAGGCTAATACATATATAAATAAAATATATTGCATTTTGCTAGAGGCTTGACATAATGTCCAGCAACTAAGAATGAGAAACAATCAAAATAAAGTGCAAATTTTGTAATTATTCTGAATTAAATAAATCTATGTGCAAGAACGGGTTACAAAATCTTTTAAAGGGTTTTCATATTCATTTCAGCAGGAGTGTTTTCTTGAGGACTCCAGAAATTGATAATTATGCAATGCGAATTCCGACCATTGTTATTTTTTAATTAATCTGACCATGGCCGCAATACGAAAGTAGTCAGGACCAAACCTCTAATGAATGAAAACTTGTGCCAAGTATCATAGCCGCATTTGGATATATTTTGGGAAGCTCGTAAAGTTACAAAAATTTGCTTTCCAATGTGGAACTTTACAGATTTTATTTATAATCGCATCATATAGCCTATCTTTATATTTATATATTTTCTAAACAAACAACGATTTGTATAGCTCCGTTTTGGAACTCTCCGTCCAATCGCTAGCCTCATGGGGCGCCATGAAGTTGATGAGCTTGTTGTGGACCACATAGCTATTCGGAAATAAATGGAGTATGAGAAAGCTGCACTTTATAAACAAATAACGTTTGCTCACCGTAACTTGCGCCCCTTGCTGGCCCTGGTGTCCACCTTCTTCTTCATCTTCTGGCGCAGCTTCTGCAGCTCCACGAACTGCTTGGTGATCTCGCTCATGTCGGACGAGGCCTTGTACTCGATGAGCTCGCGCAGCTGCTGGTGGTAGAAATCGCTGTCGTCGTAGATGTGGGTCAGCAGGCGCTTTGGAGACTCGTTCTCCAGCTGCTCCTCCTTCGGCTGTTGCTCCGACTGATTGTTCTTCACAGTCTGGGACTTCTCTACGAGCACTTCCCGTTGGGCCAAAGCGCTGTCAATCTTCTTGATGATGTCGTAGTCCTCCTGCACCGACTTGCGCTTCACACCCGCCCCGGGGGTCAGTAGCTTGGTGCGATCGTCCCACTTGAGTAGGACTTCGTTGCGATAGCTGGACATTTGCTGAAAGTTGGTCTGCAGGCAGCGTCCAAAGCGTTTGCCAGGTGGACCCACCTCCTCTGAAGGAAGCTTCCGCTTTACGGCCTTCCGCATTTCGGAATTCTGCTGGTGGAGAGCACTTTGAAGGGCCAACAGTTGCCGCAAGAGGTTCGATGAGCGTTCCTGCGCCTCGTTCAGCACCGACTGCAGCTCCTCGTTCGCTGAGCCAAGTTGCTGCAATGTGTCCGGAGCGGGCAATTGGTTGGCCTTGCTGGTGAACTTCTGGGTGTTGATCCTGAGCTCGAGAAGACGTTCCCAAACCCGGAGTTGATTTTGGACACAGAGTCCCTTTTGGATCTCAGCTTGATGGTTTGCTTTGGAAATCATGTCCGATGGTTTAATGCTATCGTCATCCGCATCCTCTCCCTCAGAGTCTTCTTCGCTGTCGAAGTCTTCGTCATCGTCCTCATCTTCTTCATCATCCTCGTCCCCTTCGCTGTCCTCATTAGACCCGGCTATGTTTGGATTGATGGAACCCTCAGCTACGTCCTCATCTTCATCATCTTCCTCACTGGACTCCTGTCCACCCTTGACCTTTGCAGCGCTTAACTTTTGATTAAAGGCTTCAAAGTCAACATCTTCGTCGCTATCCTCGTAGGGCAGGTCCTCCTCCTCCTCCTCCTCATCCTCATCCAGTTCATTTCGACTGCTTATCTTGCCCTTGTAGCGATCACTCTGCTCCGACAGCAGCTTTACGTTCTGCTTCCTAAAGTCCGTGCTGCGGCCATCCGGTAGATCGTACTCATCCTCCTCGAAATCGACGAGGCGCGGCCCAGTGGCCACGTCGAAGTCCGAGTCCTCCTCACTGTCGCTCCCGGTTGGATGGGCGATCAGTTTGCTGACCTTCTCGGCCAGCGTGTGGGGCTGTTTCTTTGATTTTCGCAGCATTTCTCTAGGCTGTCATTTGTTTTCACTAATTTCAAAAGTAAATGCAGATTTTACCACATGGAACCAGTGTTGCCACTTTAGCTTGAATTTATTTGTAGTCGATTGTTATCGATATGTAAGCTGAACGTGCGATGTTTTTCTGCCGATGTATTTATTTTAAAAACTTAAAATATTATTTTTTTATTGTTTGGACTATTATTTTAAAAGAAAAATGTAGTCTTTTAAATCAAAAACTGTCTCAAAAATACTTAATACTATACTATTCCATTTACTTTGTTTGTCGTTTTGCAGCAAAGTATACAAACAAAGAAATTATTTTCTTCTTAGCTATTTTATCCGTTATTTTTATTATAAAAGTATTATAAAATTACCTATATGGTCAATATTTTGATAAAAAAAGTACAAATGCTTGTTTAGATTGAATAATAATATTTTTAAAATAAAAGAGAAATGTTACACCGGTTTCTTGCAAAACCACATTCTCTACAAACTCAAACTGGTTTTGAGAATAAAAAAAAATAAGAATCGAATTGTAGTAAATTATAAATATTTAATTCAAGACTTTTGATATGTATAAATTGAACAATGTGATTAAAAAGGCAATAACTATTTGAAAACCTTTTTCCATTTGCCACTGCATACTTTCAGGCATTAGGATAGGGGCGCCACTTCCCACGCTTTTAATTTAAAATTCAATACTTAAATTTAAAAGTAATATGCGCATTAAAAACTGCAGTTTTCAGTTGTTAATGCCACATGCTCGCTCATTAGAGTTGACCAAGTGCCGTGTTATCAGGTGGGCCAGGTGCATCTTGATAAGAGCGCACGCAAACGAGACAACAGCAGCGCACGCACACACATTCGTAGCATACAAAAGCGCGCTCCTGGACGTGAACTTGAAATCCTTTGTCCTGACCCCTCATTAAATGTAATGGCTCGTTTGGTCGAATTGCGAATCACTGCGACGGCGAAGGTTAAATTGGCAACCTTGGCCCTGGACTTGCGGCAGATGCCAGTGGAAGCTCGACGGGATCGGAAGTCCGGCAGTCCGGAAAAGGATATATACTGCGCAGCGCACAGAGCACCAAGCTTGAAGCTCCAAGCACCGGCCAAGTCAGACAGACGCTCCGATAAGGAGGCCTATAAGTAACACCAATTTAATTGCTTTTTCTGAGTGAGACGCGACTCACGCGGCTGGGATCGCGGCTGATAAGGGATCGCAACATTTGGCGATCATCGGGCCGCACCAGCTTTTGAACTTTGAGTCGCACACACGCATTGATAAACGTGAAATTTATGCGGGCGGGACCTGCGAGCACAGGCACACACTCGCTCAGACACACACACACCGCGGCAATTGGGGTCGCCCGCTGTTATCGCCCGTGTGTCGCACTTTTTTCGCTCTTCTTCCAGCTGGACTATCAGTTGTTGTCGAGATTTCGAATCCGCGGCATCAGCATCCCATCCCGGCTAGGCGATTCAGTCAGTTCCTGCTCGCCGAACGGTGAGAACCGAGCCGAACGAACCCTTAGCGGCGTGTGTTCCGTTAATGAGTTATCGACAGCGATAGGTCCGGGCGTGTGTGTGAGTGCGTGGGCGGTTGGCAGTGAGAACGCTGCATGTGAGGTGTGTGTCAAGCCGGCAGTGAGAACGCTGCATTCACTGAACGTCAAAATGAGGAAAACTTGAAAACTTATTAGATTTTTTAAGTAAAAATCTTGTGAAACGGTAGTATACGCTGTGGAACACGGTGTGGCCGCGTGTTTAGAAAAAGCAAAACAAAACGGAAATCACAAAACGAAATACAAACAGAAGCGAGAAATCAAGTTGTATATAGAAGAATAGAAATTATACGGCACGTACGCGTAGTCTCGTAATCATTGATTACGCCTACAATTAGTATATATACGAGCGGATCGATTAGCTGGAAGAAACTGATCAAATAGTTCTGTAATCTGTGATCTCAGAGGTAAACTCGAGATGCTGCATAGCTTCAGATGAACGTTCATCATGAACTGTTCCTAAGTTTCTTTGGCATCAGTGCTTGGCCCATTTGATATCTCTTTCATTTACATTTTAAGTATAACTACAACTATAATTATTTGTTTTGTGAGCGCCCATTAAAATGCCAAGTTCACAAGTTCAAAGGGCGTCGAAAGCGGCGCGTCTAAACAAACAACCCGTTAAACAGTCTAGCAAACTCAAGGATTAATGAGAGAACAATAGGTAGGGGGCTCTGATGCTGCCGTTCAATTGAGTGAACTCTCGTTCGATTGAGCGCAATCGATTAACAGATTAACATTCCAGTCGGCGAGAGCGCAAGACGCTCTCCATTATAATTATTTTATTTTCGTATTAATGCTGTGAGAGTCCCAGCATAAGTGGAATATTTATTATCAATTGGAAATGAAAATATTCCAATGAGGTGCGAGTGTAATTAGCTCAAGGTCATCGGAAGCATTAGCACCAAGCAAACGGACAACAAACAAACGAAAATCAAAACAAAACCACAATAAACATGTTCTTGAACCTACGAACAAAAGTAATCGAAAAAGTGTGAATTATCAAATCGAGTGCAAATCGTTTAATTGAGTGAATGGCAGTGCAAGATGGGGTTTCCGTTCTGTGCCTCTCCGATTATCTCGCGCGACTGCGAATCGTAGCGACAAAAAGAGAGAGATTCAATATAAAGAACAACATTTAAATACAATATAAAACAATGAACCGCCAGGCCCCCAAAACAAAGTGATTATATATACAAGGTTCAGAACGGGTTTTGCACGGTTTTAAAAAGTTTCAGTCACCACCAAAGTCCTATTATTCGTTTATTTCGCGCCTTGAAAAATAAAATAAAATATTTACTTTTAACCAGCTAACATACATACATATAGCAAAATAATAGCATATAGGAAAATCCTCTTGTAAAAACAAGAAAGATCGAGAAAAGACTGATAAGAAAATTACAACAAGCTGGTGCAAACCTTTCTTCCTTAAAAAATGTTGATTTTTAAATGATTCCTATACAAAATAATAACTATAAATCTACAAGCTTATAATTAAAAATTATTCACTATAGAATAAAATCAATCAAAATAAAAGAAAGCAGAAGAACAGTGATTGGATTTATTATCTGGACTCCAGAAATGGCCGAGGAGGAAAATGTGGAGGAATACGATCATCGCAGCCTTAGTGATTGGTTAAAAGTGAACAGCACGAATGGAACCATGCACTACACCGAGGATATGTTGTTCAACAATGGCCACCGCTTGTCCATCACGGTATACAGGTGAGTGAAACGCCAGAACGAACACTCATCCCCTTCATAACCTAATCACAGATCAGATCACCTCCCACGTTTTCATTTGTAATTTATTTAGATTTTCCTAGGCACATTGATAAGCTGTGACTTTTACTACTATCTGTAACCTTTTCCGAGTCGAAGCTTTATCAATTGATGTGCCGGTGTGGGTGTCTACTAAAGCCGCTCGTTTTTTGTTTTGAAAAGGTATAAATCATGTTTGGCTCATCATCTCTGGTTTTTTCTCAGTTCTCTGTCTGTCCGTCTGGCGTTTTGTCTGAGATTCAATCATTTTCGCTTGGAATTTGAACGTTACGGTTCATTGTAGGGTTCACTTTTTCGGAATGCCAGAGATTCGCTTGATCGATTAGAAGTGAACCCCACAGTTATTTGAAGCGTAGAGAGTGTTTTAGAGAATCTCCGGGTTTTAGAAAGAATATTTATATTTTCTTTTATTTTTTGTTTATTTATTGGTTATCAGTTAGGCAAGCTGTGTATAGTACTTATGGTAATTATAGTTGAATAGTTTAGTATAATTAGTGTAATAAAGATTGTAAAACGGATATTAACTGCGGATTTTCTTACCATCTTTCTTTTCTATAGGTAAAATATAAATTTCTTGCACTGTAGTAATATTTTTTGATACGCACAAATCTAAATATAACTTCTATAAAGAAATTTGAATTAATCAATACGATATAGTACCAAATTCTTGGATTTTCTTAGCCTACGTTTTAAAAATATCCCATTAAAACGATTTGGTGACAATTAAATGGTATCTGTTCATATAAATAATATAATATTTACATATTTATTGGAAATATAAAGAAAGTCCCATATATTGGACTGTGCTTACCATTTTCTATGGCAAATTACTGCAATAACTAACTATATATTTTTGAATTTTGGTAGTAAATTAAATGCTTCTCCACAAATTTCACTCGAACCGCTCTGATTGTCTAGAACTGATATGACCAGACTTTATTGCGTATACTTCACCTACTTCATTCGTCCATCAAGTTTGCCTCTCCCAACTGCCATTCTTTGACCCACTTATCGAGCAAATGGCACCCACGCAGGGAAAAACTTCTTTATTTTTCCCACTCACCATTTTAATATCTGGCGAACCCTCCCGCCTCCTCCGTTACCTTCTTTAACTGCCTGAAATGGCTTTCCATTCGGCTCAGCATACTGTTTGTGATCTCAACAATTGGCAACTGCACCGTGCTCTATCTGCTGACCAAGCGGCGAATGCGGTGTCCCTTGCGGATTGATATCATGCTAATGCATCTGGCCATCGCCGATCTAATGGTGACGTTCCTCCTGATGCCAATGGAGATCGTGTGGGCCTGGACGGTGCAGTGGAACTCCAACGATCTGATGTGCCGCCTCATGAGCTTCTTTCGCGTCTTCGGCCTGTATTTGTCCAGCAACGTGATGGTCTGCATATCGCTCGACAGGTGAGTCCAGGTGAACGCCAGCCACTGTCGCAGCGCCATTGAGTGTCGCTAATGGACCTAATTGATAGCTAGATAAGGCGGCTCAATGTGTCAATCTCGCCTAGCTTTCTCACCCCACTCCCTCTCTCTCTATCAGATACTTCGCCATACTGAAGCCGCTGCAGCGCTCCTATAACCGCGGACGCGTCATGCTGGCCTGCGCCTGGCTGGGATCTGTCGTCTGCAGCATTCCCCAGGTGAGTTCACAATCGGGAAATTCAATCTGGAAGGTAAAAAATCAAAGTTAAATCAGCTATAAATAAAGTAGAATAATAAAGTAAAATCAAATTGATTAATTCAATAATTCTCCATCTCCGACAGGCCTTTCTGTTCCACTTGGAGGAACATCCCATAGCGAAGGGCTACATTCAGTGCGTCATATTCCACTCGTTCAAGAGCGAGTTCGACGAAAAGCTCTACCAGATCGCCTCGATGTGCGGGATGTATGCCTTTCCCCTGATCGTCTTCATCTACTGCTACGGCGCCATTTACATGGAGATCTACCGGAAGAGCCAGCGGGTGCTCAAGGATGTGATTGCAGAGCGATTCAGGCGCTCCAACGACGATGTGCTCAGCAGGGCCAAGAAGCGCACCCTCAAGATGACGATTTCGATCGTGATCGTGTTCATCGTCTGCTGGACTCCGTACTACACCATCTGCCTTTGGTACTGGCTGGACAAGCCCTCGGCGGCGAGGATCAACCCGCTGGTGCGCAAGGCGCTGTGGATCTTCGCCTCAACAAACTCTTGCATGAATCCCTTGGTCTACGGCCTCTACAACATACGCGGCAGAATGAACAATAACAATCCCGTAGGTCTGAGCTACCTTTGTGCCAGGTACCCTTACTCATGTGAGTTCCTTTCCCCTTTGCAGTCCGTGAACAACAGGCACACATCGCTATCGCATCGCCTGGACTCGTCCAATCAGCTCATGCAGAAGCAGCTGACGAACAACTCGCTGATAAACAACGGAACTAAAACGAACAAGAGCCAAGTGATGGCCGCCGCCGTGGCCGCCACCACAAAGCTGGCCCACGTTGTGGGTCTTAAGAGCGCCCCCAATTCGAACGGATCCGCAGTGGTGTCCCTTCCTCCGCCCTCCCCTATGACAGTGGCCACTGCTCCACCACTGGCCAGCAGCGACGAGACCAACGATGATTCCAGCGTGGTCACCATCAGGTGCCAGGAGCAGCCCAAGTTCTGCCAGAAGTAATTTCGGTCTCTACACCCTTTCCTTTCCTAGCTTACTGCGATGTCCATGCTCATCCTCATGCCCATCTTCATTCTCATTCTTTATTATTTATTTTAATAGCTTACAGCTTCTCATATAAGCTTTTTGTATTAAATTTTCGCACGGCTGTCGGCATAAAATTCGCGGTTTATGTTGTGGTCCAGACGCTCATCCTTTCCATAGGTCAGTCGTGTAAAGAGGACTAAAGGGGAATTTTAATTTGTTTGGTGTAAGAGAAGGTAGCTGTACATAGGCTTGCAAGTTTATTATTTCAACAAAAGTTTGACATTATCCCTTTTTTTTTTTTCATTTGGTTAGATCTCTGAATATCTATTTAGAAATTAATACGAAAGCGAAGAGTCTTTCAAGTAATATAAATATTAATTTACTTAATTCTACAACTTTCTATAAATTAATAAGAAATAATAATAATTATTATAAATATGATTATAATCAGTTAGTTGATTTTAAATTTAATTTAAAAAAATATTGATTATGTTAATAGTCGGAACACTTAATTAGCATTTCAAACCAGGTAGCAATAGGGTATTAGGAAATTATAGCTTAGTGATAATAACGAATGTGGTTAATCTCCGATCCAATATAGTATACATACATATATATACATATATCCTTGATAGGCATCATCAGGCAAGTCGATTTAGCAAGTGTTCGCTGGTCTGACCGTATGAAACAATAGATCTCCGAGTTACAATACAGTTTCAACTTTCTATCTCATTCTCACTTGCCTTCACACTCACATCAGTTTCGAACCGTGGTTTTGAACTGGGGCGGTCAAAAAGGAACATTTTTGTTTTGGCATTTTTTTTTAATTCTACCTTTTTCTTAGAATGCTTATTTTTAAAGTATCAAATAAATCGTTTCGAGAGTCTTGGAAAGTGTGCCACTAAAATGTGAATTTCTCTTTTAATTTAAAGCATAAAGTTCTGGGTACCGTGTATCCCGCAATGTAGCTTTCTTGTTACTTTATTTAATTGCTTCAACAAGTTTTATTATCAATATCATAATATCAGCCTCCAAAAGATAAATTAAACAAGTCGTACTTACGCACCCTATAATTTTTGCGCCCTGCCGATTATGCAACAGCCATGAAGACGCTATCTCCTGCCAGACCTGTTTCAAGATCGATCCAGACCAAACCCTAGCTTATTTAGGTTAATGCAGACTTACATCACCTCATCATCTCATCAGCAAGCTCACCCACAAGAGACGCACTCCAAAAGCCATTTCCTAGCCGCACTCCATTTTATGTCAACTCATCTGAACCTCAGCGAGCGCGATGTCTAAACAAATATACTTTCAGCTGTGGCGACTCCATCGAATTGACCAGTGTGGTTAAGTAAACAATATAGCCAATAGGGCTCCGAGAGCAACTGGATCAATTAAGCGATCTGCTACTGTTCATCTGGAGAAGTCGGCTTGGAACAAAGGGCATCTAATTTGCTAACCAGCTTCGTTTGGGATTTTCATCATAAATTCTTTTGGCATTTGCATTTAGCTAAGCGACAAATTAAAATGTTTTCAAGACAACGAACGCGGCGGCCCAGGGCAGATCGGAATTCCGAATCCAAACAGCATTCGTTTAGGCCATCGAATGTTTGGAAAAACAAATTGCTTAGGAAATACGCTTAAGACGTAATACCGCTTACTATTAGATAGATACTTCTGTTAGTTGGATTATTGCTTAATTTAAAATAATTTATTCATAGCAACAAAGTAAAACTAAACCAAATCGAAATAAAAAGATGTAAAATATTATAGAAAATAGCAACACAAACATTTGGATGTCTTATTTGGGTCGATTCTCTTCCTCATGTAAATAAATATGGGTTTATTTGCTTTGAAAATTTTGTTAAGACAGGGTTAATCATTTATGGCAACGTTAATTATAGTTATAGGCTCGTGTCTGTCAGAGGATTAACTGACTGTTTAATATATATATTTTGAATAATTTATATTGAATAGGTACGAAACCAGTTTCTTTCTGGGATAAGATTGTGGTGGATTGACCTTTAACTAAATTCAACTAAAGTTTTCATTATTAAATTTTAATTTGAAGTTATCAATGTTTGTACATTAGGCGACCTATATTTGTTATTTGAAGGTGGATCTAACTCGATCTAACCGGCTTAATTTCTCATAGGTAAATCAATGTCTTGGTCGTCTTGATTTACGTATGAGAAATTAAGCCGGTTAGACCTCGATTTAGCTCCACCTTCAATTTATAAATTATCTCTAAAATTTCTTTATGTGTTATAAACAGTTTTAAAGATCTAAGGCAGTAAAGCTCCATAATTCAGTAGCAGATCTCGCACGCTTTATTGTCTTCTCCTTTTCACCATTTCCCAGGAAGCTTGACCAACTTTCCTCTCTATCTCTCTTGGCCAATTACTGTCATCTAGCCAATATCCCACCCACGCTCGCACCAAGCCCAGGTGGAAGACATCTGGCCTGACCGTCGTCATTAGCCAGGTAACCCAATTAAGCGGCAAAAGACATAAAATGACAATATTTCTTAACGCAATTGAATGCCCATTTTCCCCCTTATCCGCGAACAGTGTTAGAAAGTGGCTCACTCTCGTTACACTGCACAACAAAGTCACGTTCCCTGGGAAAACATTCAGCAGCGGACATAAAAAGACGGAAGAATGCGTGTAATCGAATCTTCAAGACCGAAAAATAAACATGTTAATAATACAATTTTATGATTAATACGAAATGAGCTGCAGCGCGGGAAAGGTGGGGTTGGAATGGGATTGGACAGAGCAGATGATGTTGCTGTTGTGTTGATGTGGATGTTGCTGTTGTGTTGATGTGGATGTTGCTGTTGCTGTTGCAGCGCCATCGAAAAGTGCGTGGGCCGTTTTTACCTCGCATCCACTGAAGATGCCGGGAACAGCAGCGATTGCTGTGGAGGATGCTGGGGGAGCGGCGGAGGCTGGAGCTTATTTATAAATCACGCACATAATGAAATTTCAGCAAGTGGTCGCCGCCGCTGTCCGAAAAGCGGCAAAATATGCAGCGCTGATGTGGGATAGCATCTCGGGTGTGTCCGAGCCGCGTGATATATGCACATCTGCATAAAGCTGCTCCAGCGAACTGTCCGCTGACATGCCGGCGACATAATGACGAACAGGTCGCGCCAGTGTCGCACTCCTCCAACTCCGATTCCAGCTCCAGCTCCAACTCCAACTCCAGCGCCTTCCCAGATACTAGATACTGTCGTGTTACGCATCAGTCCCGTGTCAACAAAAGGGAGGGAGGCCCCCGAAATAGGGGACACTTGTACTGCATAAGTAGCCATTAATAGGTGCCATATGCAGATCATTTTGGGGTCTAGTTTTTACGAGTGGTTCGGTTGTTTTAAATGCCTGCAGAGCGTGCCGTTTATTTACGATCCTCATTTCAAAAGACTGTTTGCCGGCCCCATCTCTTAGGATCACGATGATGCCGGGATGCCGGGGATGCTGTGGAGGAGGTCTGGAAACAAGGCTGGACGCATTAACGAAAAAAAGGGTTCACATGAATTCGATTTAATGGCCCCAACGAGGGATACAATGTAAGAATGTTTTGGAATTGAATTTCAGCATAATGGCTCAAGACAATGTGGATTTAGGGCAACTCTCCCATGATCTTCAGGAAACAAATTATCCGTGAAAAAGTAAAAGGGTGAAGAATCTTAAAAGTATTAAAAAAATATATTTTATGGCAAACACTCATAATAATAATAACATAATTTGTTTTTCCAATGGTTAAAAAAATCCTAGACGTTTTTTCGGGATTTATCCTTTAGATCTTGATGAAAAGATACTCTTGTATTAAATAAGGAATTTTAATAGCACATTTTTTAAAGATTTTTAGTCAATAAAACAAACGTCACTTGCTTAAGAAGATCCATTATGGTTTCCATTAAATATATTATTTCCATTATATTGCCCAAATTCATCTCATAAAATCTTTTAGAAACGTTTTATTTGAGTTTTCCGACCATTAAATGGCCGGTCATCAAATCATTCCATACTTTCAGTCACGTACATTAAATATATATTCACGTTCAATAATGGATATATGAAAATACCATTAAATTGAATTTCGCAACTCGCGTAGGTTTTCCTTTTTATCTCATATCCAATGGCTTTTAATGGCTACTTTTCGATAAGTCCGATTTCCACGCTTCACTTCCGCAATTACCCAAGCTCCCCGCCATCGATCTGGCCACACTGGCGGCGCTGTTTACGCAAATTTTGCACGTGGGCGTCTCGGCTTACTCACGCGTCAAAAGAAACACAAACGAAGACAAAACGCTGCTGCTGCGGCGTCGCTTTTCTCCCGGCAACAACCACACACAGCACAACAACAAGGGGCAAGAACAAAACAAACTGCAATCAAGGCAACAACAAGTTGCCGCTGCCGGCGTCGCTGCTCAGGCCGACTGCGACGCCAGCTTCTCAGCTAGCCAGCTCCCTTCGCATTTTCAGTTTCAGTGCGCGTTGGCACGTTGAACCAGACGGTACGTGGAGCGGGGATTAGTGATCGGGGATCGGTGATCAGTGATCAGTAGTCAGGTGGCAGATAAATCACGGATAACTCACGGATAGATCGCCGAGCCGGGGGAAATGCGCGCTGCAGTTGGCCGTGATCTATGGCGGCTTTTAAGTGTGTTTCTCAAATCATTCGAATCGGCGACAAGATTTCTGACAGCACCCATAAATGCCATGCCGATCTTGGGCAGCATCCACTGCCAAGGTGTCCGCGATCGCGTCGCGTTTGCGTTCTGGTCGTTAATAGCATAAAAGTGTTTTAATTTTTATTGGCACGAACGGCGAGAGTCAGTTGTTGTGGAGCAGTTGCCGTCGCCGGAGGATCAGGCGTCGTCGCGTGTTCGCCTCCTCGATCCCATAAAATCAGCTCCCCAAGATCTTCGCGTGTGTCCCCTTTCCACTCAATCTCAATCCGTATCCCAATTCGAGTCCCAATCCCAACCCACCTTCGTCTTCTCGATTTCCCCCGGTTCCGATTTATGCCTGTCGTTTGGAGATTTTGAAAAGGGTTTAAATTATCTAATGCATCCGTTTCGTTATCGATTCTTTTAGTGTGAAGAGCCTGCGATTTGTTTGATCTTTCGCTCAGCACATAACATATAATAAAAGTGCCTGTGTGTGTGCCTTCAGGAAGCGACGGAAAGTGTGGAAATACTCGTAAAAATAACTCAAGTCGTTTCCATTCTAAATTGCGCGTTGACAGCCGCAAGTGGCGCAAACAACCCAAGGAGCCGTGCGGTTCGTTTGTCTCCCCCAGTAATTCACTTAGATCGGCTGCAGAAGCCGGCGCACCTCTCGAGGAGCGAGTGGTACGTGCTACGTCCTTGACTAAGAGGTGAGTGTGAAGGTTGGCCCCAGACCTCCAGGCGGAGGCGCTAAAAACAAAGTACTTTCTGTGTGGCCAAAAATCTGGGTTAACCTAGTCACTGCCTAAAATGTGTGTGAAGTGTGGTCAGGTTGGTTCGTGAGGCTTCTCAACTGTACTCGAGGAAGTGGAAACGGTCTTGATTCTAGAGTTAAAGTTTAGATACATATGTATAACAAAAAAAAAGGGAAGAGTGACAAATTTTATAAGGCTCACAATTGACTGCATGCATGATTTAATGGAAATTTAATTTACGTAGTAATTGCGCTGTTTTAAATTCTAAGCAATCAATAAAAACTTGATGATATTAAAGAGATTTTCCTTTAAACACTGTGACTAAAAAGTTTTAATTTTCAGCTCTTTTGAATAATCGAAGCCCAATAAACGCTGCCTTCTTGATAGCCCAATAAGTGTATAAATAGCTTTTATATGCGTCTCCTAAGATAACAATTTATATCACCGCCATTTTATATCTGATGATAAATCATGCTAATTGTTGTTGTAATTCAAATACTATCGATACATATTAATTAGCCACACCCAGCAAGACAACCGCAATCTGGCAGTCAAAGCGGCCTGTGGCATCCACAGAGACGCACCGACCGACATTAATCTATTGAAGATCTCTGGGCTTATCTGCATTGGCGCCGTAAATACCAAAGCGAAGTCATAATTTATTAATTACCGGACTTTCCACACATATTTAAAGATTGTCAGATTGCGGTTTATGCCTCTGTGAGAACTATAATTATGGGATCGTATAAGGTCGGACCAAGGAATATTGTTTGCTCTACAAAGCGGGACTGTTGTCTTAAACAGCAGCCAGAAACCAAATCGAGCTGGACACATTCCAAAGCCGAAAGGTTTTGTTAAATACATTTTGGGATAATATATTTGATTTTATTTGGCTTGATTCCCCATCACTTGGTCAGCTTCTACTGGGCTCCGCTGCTACTCTATGCCAAGCGATTCAATTAAAAGACGCCCACAGCAAGCGATCTCCATAACAATTTATAACTGCCTTTCTAAGATGTCTCACAGACTTGCGGTTATTTTATTATTCGAATATATTACTCAACGGCAGTGGCGTCTTGGCCTAAAGGGGTCTTGGTCTAAATGCTGATATCATGGTCTTAATTTCCTCCAGGCCTTTAAATTTAATGCGTTGTAAACAGGGCTTTAATATGTTTTCATGGCGTGGTAAAGTGAGACATGAAACAAAGTCTGTAATAGTTTTTTTTTTTTTTTTTTAATTATTTGGCTAATTATTCTTTTCTTAAAAAATATCCGGATTGATTTGTGGTTTAGTTAGGTGACATATTTATAGCTGAGGTCTTCGTTTGCTTTGTGACTGCTCAGCCATTTATTTCCCCCTCCTCTACCTCACACTTGGCAATATCTTTCTCACCGCTCTGACCATATATAGAGCTTGCGTTTGACATTATTAAAACATAAATAATATTGCTATTGTTGGTATTGGAATTTCCGCTTGGCAGCGGCAGCGACAGCGACAGCGAGTTATGGGTTCATAAACAAATGCAAATTAAATTGGAAAATTGTTGCAGCAGCAAATTAGCGCATCGTCAGTGGAAAGCCATTCAAAGCAATATAACCGACCTTATGCGGGAAATCGGGCTAACAAATTTTAATGCTTTGTATTGACCCGAGCCTGAATTTGCAATTCAAATTCGTCTCATCGCCACAATAAAAGCAGAGGCCTTTGTTCGCTGTTTGGACTGGCGGTGTCAAAACTGATTCAAACCGATTGGAGACGGCGACTTCGGTTTAATGGTTAATCAACATAAGTTAATGGGTTTTCGGTTTTGGCCTAATGATAGATTAAACACATTTTCAAGCGTTTTGACAAGATCGCCAACATGAAATGATAATGCTGCGCCAAAAATCCATCCATACAAAATATCATTTATAACCTGTTGATTATAGATCCGAACTGGAGAACGAAGATCCTCGCCATTGGTTTCTTTTTAATTAGATATTCAGCAGCGATATGCAAATTCTGTAAGACCTGGTGTGGTCCCGCAAACACCTGATGCCATTTTATAATTATATGGCGGCTATATACGCAGCCGTAGCACCAGCATGTTGTTTATTGAAGTTTATGGCATTATAATATGATTTCTGACAGATTCTAGCTGCTGGCTATTTGTGGCTTAGTAATTTATTCATGATGTATGATTAGCGAAGAAAATACTTAATCAAATACATTTTTAGAGGGTGTATTAACCAATTTAGTGATTATATTTTATTTGATTTGTAGATAAGGGATTAAAATACTTAATCAAATGCATGTTTAAAGTGTGTAATAATCATTTTAGTCGCCATATTTTATTTTATTTTTATAAAGGTATTTGTTCTCTTATTTAAACTTTTATCTTCTCGAATTCCTCAATTTAAAGCTACAATTTCCATCACTTTATCAACTTTGCTGTGTGCGATTGAGTAACTTGGCAGGTGGCAATTACCATACCCAAAATTTCCTACTCCCGAAGATATAATTGACAGACCTTTCAATATTATGAAATGGGACTACGAACAACACCTGAATGGTCAGCATTTCAAACTGTCCACTACTGCATTTTGGTGGGAAATACTCAGTGAAAAACTGATTGAGAAAACCCCGATAAGGCCGAAACTGAAATCGAAAGAGATACAGAAATCAATGAGATGAGGACGTCAAGTGTGCCGCCCGGGACTATTGAACTCGGCTTTGACTCCAATCTTAATCTTGACACTTTCACGCACCGTTCGCCGTGCCCCGCCGGAAGTCTATTATGAAGAAACCAATCTATCAGGGTGCTCCGAAATCAATGCAGTTCGCAGCTTCGTCCAATTATAAAGTGCCTGGCAATAGTTAGACAAAGCCCGAAGAAAGTCAGCTGCAAATGAAAATCCGCAGAAGAATTTCCCTAAGTGGCTTAGCTGGGTCTCGACTCTTTCTCGCTCCGCTCGTGATGCGTAGGCGCCGTCATAGATTTTTTCCATGTCAAACCAGCAACTGACAGCAGGTTTTCCAGCGATTCCGAGCTCTCCGGCTCTCGAACTGAAGCCGAACCGAAGTTTTCGGCTGAGCATTTAAGCGCGGCTGATTTGATTTCAGTGACACGACGCTTGCGGCGACGATGGACGCGAAACTTGTCCTGCCCACACGCGACTCCAACTGCGACGGCGACGGTGACTGCGACTGAAACTGCGGCGTCAGCTTCAGCTTCAGCTCCAGCTCCAGCGACAGTGTGAACAGTCGCGCATGCGCAGAAGCTGGCCGGGCGTTTTCTTTTCGTTTTAATTTTTGCGCCGCTTTAAACGCCCGAGGGGACATGGTTGTGGATGTGGCTGTGGCTATGGCTGCATGCATGCTGGCAAAGACCGGCAAAAGAGTCAAAATATTTGAATTTCTAATGCCATCCGAGGGCCGATACAAGAGTGTATCAGTGAATCATCTCTGCGAGGATACTCAAAGCTAATTGAGTTGCTCACCTTGTTTTTTTCTTCGATAAGATAGCCAAGATGAGTTATATATAAATTTAATAGAGCTTGCAATTTGGTTCTGGGTTTCGTTACAAATATAATTATTTTCATGCTGTTATTTAGCCCTTTTGGTATTCTATGAGTAGTTCACAGCAAAATGAATTTTTATATTAACATATTTACATTTTCTAAATCTAATTATTTGTCTTTTAATAATTTTTGGAAAATCGGTTCTTCTTTCATAAATGTTTGTTAGCTTTTATAGCCTTGCTCTACTGATCCAGAATGGTCCATTCGTTTACACGGAGTCTCTTATAAGGGAGGATGGTCCATCCATTCATCATTCGCCCAGAATGTTTCTAAAAAACTTAAAAAAGATACCGAGAAATATCGATTCCTAAGAGATATTTCGTAAATTCCTTCCCTAAACCCTTCCCTAATTTCTTAAATATAATTCTTCTTTAAATCCTCTCCCAGTTCCTACTTTTTATATGTCCAAAACAGCCCTCACTGACAAATGGCCAGCCAGGGTTCTCGTTTCCCTTCCGCTGTCCTCGGGCTAGCCATAGCCATTCAATCTGATGGAAATGACTTTTCCGATAAGCATCAAATTTCCTTTGATGAGAGGCCAGTAACGCCTTTGTCACCGCCATCGGTGACAGTCGTCACGCTAAACCCGTTCGATCGGCTCGAATCTAACCCCGCAGGGGTCCAAAACCCGGCTAGTGGGTGAAGATTCCATCTGGAATCAGCCTCCCTTTGCGGCTGCGGTGGCGGTTGCGGTGACTGTGCTGCGGCTTCCGTGTGCTTTTGCCTTTGCTTAATTAAATGTCAATCAATGTACTCATCGCTTTATGGAGACGGACTTTGCGTCTGATTTGTCCGCTTTATTAAGTAGATGTGGCGTCGTCTTCATGAAGTTGCTCTGGGCTGCCGCCGTTGTTTTTTAAGGTTGTCACTCTGGCGTCTCTCTGGCAAAGGCCTCGGGTTGTCGGCGGCGTGGGCGCTGGACAAAGATATATGCCCGGCCTATGCATGATCTATACCGAACCGATGGCATTAAAAAGTATTTAATAAATTTCGGGGGACCGAGGATTATGTGTTTAGGTGTACGCTTGGAAGGTGTTTCCACTTTTGGTTGCGTCTTTTTTTTATGTTCTGGGGAGGATTACCTGGTTGACATTTGGTGGGAAAAGTTCTGGTAGCTGCGAAGAGCCATCTTAACTGGCTATTAATAAACGTTTCAGTGAACACTTGGCACAGATCTCGGGCATTATGTTTGGGTTAAGTTCTTGGTAACCTTTCACAGAATTGGAAACGGATGAATAACTCGGAAGACTTAAGCCTGGGAAACTTATGGGTAATGATCGGGCCTATAAGGGATTGTTTTCATAGAAGCTGAAATTTTGTGGGAAAAGCAAAGAATATAAAATAGGTATTTTACAATTGATTTGTTTCTTATAACGTGATTATTCCAGAGAATTTGATGAGCATTTTTTTTTTTTATGCATTAATATCACTTAGAATTCACTTAGAAGTTCTGTTCATATAGGTCCATCTTTAGGTAGTAAACTTCTCTGCGATCTAACTTGTAATCCCTCCCATAGACTGAGCCAATAAAAACCCTAAAATATTCTCAAATGCTCTCAGCTTTCAAGTGCTGGCTTCCAGAGAGGCTACTTTTACTACCAAGCGGAGAGTAGACCCACCAGATCTTGGGTTGCTCGAGCTCTGGTAATTGCGATTGCGCCCATAAATGGCACAGATCCTACGGCTCCGTCCACTCTCAGTGACTCAGTGACATTGTAGCCAAGAGAACGAGAAGCCAGCAACGCCAATGACAACTGCCACTATAAATCCATAACTGTCAGTCAACATTTTGGATCAGTATCGGAGAAGGAGAAGTTGTTGTCGTCGTCGTGTATATATATAGTATGGCCATAACGACATTTGCTTTTGGCTCTGAGTCTCAGAGCATCGGCGACGACCGTTACCACATTCCTGGGACACCTTTGGGCCAAAGCTGAGAGCAGCATCTCGGCCACATTTTTTGTGTTTATTTAACCATGAAAGTTGTGTAATGGCCGGGAGATGGAATCGAACCAGGTCTGGAAGGCTCATCAGTTCCCCAGCGGATTTGTTTGTTATGCAGTTTATAACACTTGTTGGGGCCTAATTGCGGCGGAAAGGGAGTTCCCCAGCTTTTGTAGATCGTTTTACGACTCCCGCCCGCTTAATGCCAATCAGTAGGTACTTACTGCAGGCTAGATCTTTCTACATTTTATTTTATTTCATCGATCGTTAAAATTGCGTCTTAGGTAATTTATGATCACTCAATGCAGTGATAGTTTAGCTTCTTTCTTCGCCGAGATTTATGTAAGTTAGATCTAAAGTTTGTGGTAAGATTGATGGTGCTTTGTAGGAAAAGCAGATGGCCAACTGAGGCTTTGCATAATACTTCTCTGTAATAATTTTAAATCACTTTAGTAATTTAATTAGACTCGGTCTTTTCTGGTTCATATTTTCCCTAATCTCTCATAGGAGATTTTACTTCCAGGAAAAATATGTTTTCTCTTAGTTCATCATCTAGCGCCGTGCTCCCATCAACCTTTCCGCGGAACTTCCTCTGGGGAAGCACCTGAAAATACACACCTAGGCGAAAACAAAACGGAACACAGACCCAAGCACATTAAATAAACATTTATTTAGGTTTAAAAAGAGGCTGGCAGGAAAGAATGATTGCAAAAATCCAACATAAATCTCCACAATGGGCCCCCAAGAAATTACAAGAAGAAATATAAAACTTAAGCTCCGAAATGCTTTATTGTGATGACGCCCACAGATGGCCAACGAGATGAAAGACAAAGCATGGGGAGTTTGGGGACCCAGACAAATATATTTTTATATAGATACAACTAGGTGATACCCGACCAAATACTTCCGGCAGAGAAAATGCTTGTTGGAAATTTAAAAAATGCAAAATATTTATCGATCGCTCTTCTCCGCTGTCCCTGTTAATTCTTTTCTCGCTACACAAAATTTAATTTGAATTTTATTTATTGTTTTATGCGATTTTATTTTATGCCCCCGCCACGCAACGCATTTTAACTGTGCGTTTTATTTTTAAACGTAAATAAACAACCACCGGCTGAAGACGGAGCTCTGATTTTCCCTCTCTGTTTCTGTTATTTATATTGCAGCGGACGAGCAGAAGTTGGACGGAGGAGACACACTCGGAAGACAACCGACCACGATGAATTGGACGCGCGTGCTGCTCGTCGGGCTGACCGCCTTGGCGCTGACATTCGTGGAGGTTGCATCACTCTCACTCGATCCAGGTAGGTGCAAATATCCCCCCTCCTATTCCCGTCACTGTACATTTCACTGAACTCTTTTCCGCGGTGCAGATGCACCGGGAGAATCGTAAATGATCTTAAGATAATCGCGGGGGAACTAAAGAAGAAGATGCTTTTCAACCATAGAAGATTTAAATATTTAAGTTTATTTTATTAATTGTTCTATTGCAAGCATACCTCTTCTAGGGAATAAATTAAATATAGTATAAGGCAAGGCTCATAACTAATAAATCATTTTTTACCAGCCATTAAATTGCTAGTTTATTAGAGATACGGAAAACCCGTTCTTTATGAAAATTAAAATAAGCAAATAAGATATAAGCACAATTTCTTACATTGTAGAGGATGTTCTATTATTGTTCAAAGTTTCTCAAGCTGAGAAGGTATTATTATACACCTTAAATCGCATAAAGAAATATTTTGGATCAGTTTTAAGACCTTTTCATTTCTTTTTTAATTGAATTTAAATAATAATATCAGCAAATAATGTCTAAAAAGTTATAAAGCTGTCTTAGAAACGATCAAGCCAAGTATATATTGATTAAAACATATGTTCTGGAAGCTTTAATTTACTGAAGTTGACCTTTAAACATGAAATTAATTTGTAAAGCTGTAAATTAAACATTTATGAGCCTTTAACCGAGGATTATTTTCCTCTAAAATAAACGGAATAAGGTTGATTTATAAAAATATAACTGCAGTGTAAACCGAGGTTTATTTTCCTCTAAAATAATCGAATTTAGCAGATCTTTAAAAATTTAACTGCAGTGTAAATCAATACCATATTTTTACCGTTTTTTTTATGGCTGAACATGCGAATGCTCGCAACGTCAATGTTGGCCGATAAACGCCCAAAAGGCAAACTTTTTTTTGGTCGCCAACAAGCGCCGATTTATGTAAATTTCGAACTGAATCCCAATGCAAACGTCGCCGACGACTGACAGTTCGGTTTGCTCTCTGTTGAGTTGGTGACCTCCCACTCCGTAGATGGCGTTATTGCAGCGCGATCACGAGCCCGAGGCTTGGGGTTCCATAGCCATGTCCACATCCACATCCACATCCATGTCCATGTCGTGAAGGTCACCGGGCTTGAGCCTGTCAGAAGTTGGTCGCCGCATGACAAATAATCGCGCAAATGCGTGAAATTCTATATGGAGTCGTCTTGATGGATTCCTTGGTCCGCCTTTTTGGATTGCGTCTCATGCATTTATTTGGGTTAACACGACCCGCTGTCTTAGAGGCAAAGTCTCGCGGTGACCAAAATAAACAGTACCATGTTCCGCGTCCAAAGTGCTGTAATCTCTGGCAGGCGCAAAACCGATTGCCAATGTTTGTGGATAAATAGAGCAAGTGGCTGAGAGAGGAAGAGAGATTAACAAACATGACCCGATGGCTAATGTTTTATCTTTGTTTGTATTTAGTTGTTGATTTGGTAATCAATATGTTTGGTTACCGTAGAACGGAAGTTCTGCTCGAGGGTTTCGTAACTGATCTTGAAGAGTATAAAGAAGATAAGGCACGGAACTGAGATTTTCGAATGTTCTTTAAATAATGATAGTGTTTTTGAAAAAAAAGAAAAAGAAGGGTTATTACCAGGTAACTTTCAAGGAAAATTGCGAGTTCTATAAGTTTGATCCTAACTAAATCCCTCAGTAACGGCTGACTACCTCCCTAAATTCTTTAAATTTCCTGCTTCATAACCTTCTAACTAATTTATATAATCTATTCTTTCTTATTTTCCAGTTGCTTCTGCCGAACTGGAACAGTTTATCCGCAAGGGAGACGTTGTCATATCCACCCGTCACATAAGGTAAGTCATCAAGAACTATCCCTATTAGTTTAATCCTATTCCCGCCCTAAAATAGACCTCGACGCAAGCTGCACATATCCATCGAGGCCCTGTTCATGATCGACTTTCCCATGTTGAAGCACAAGATGTCCTTCTTCCTGGACCGCAAGCAGCAGCGGGTCACGCTCGACATCAGTGCAAATGGTGCCACCGAGTCCCGTAACTTTGAGATACCCAACATCAACGAGACGAGCACCATTCGCTCCCTGGCCCTTCAGTTCTCCAAAAACCGGATCACACTCCACGTGGACTGCAAGCCGAGCACGCATCACGACATCGACATGAACCTGGCCAAGCTGTACACCCAGATGGATGATCCGGTGATCAAGCTGGTGAGTGGAAGAGCCTTTTATATCCAACTGGGATAACAAGCTAGCTCTGTTTCGTTGGCAGTTCCGGGAGCGCAAGTATCCACTCCATTTTGATGGCGACATGGAGCACTCCCTGCAGCGGGCCAACTGCCAGAAGGGCTACCATCGGCGTGGCAACCGCCGCATGCTGCGCAACAAGATCACCGAAAGAGGTGAGTTATGCAAATCTTGTGAAAGACCTAACTTCCGACTTGGCTTTATGCATAAAATATGTTTTACACAACTCACTTTTTAAGGAAATATTTTAAGTCATATTTCCCTCCTGTTCTTTCAGAGAAGAACAAGAAGCGCGATGTGCGCGGCTGGTATGAACCCACCATTGCCCGGGAAGGAGTCGTCGACCACAGGCACCAGGAGGTGCCCACGGACGTGGAGCGTGGCGATATCCCCGTTCTGCACGGCGACTGCGAAGGTAGGTTGGCCAACACTCACTTCCATCCACCCATCGCCCGGCGGATCCACTCCCCACGGTAGTCTGAAGGCAGTCAAGGAATCTCGGCCCAAAGGCGGAGCTCCTTCCTACGGCTGTTTCCAGATTAGATGTTCCCTCCGATGATATTATTTGGCTTTTGTCAGTTGGCGTTTATGTCACCGGAGGAGCATAGGTGATTCAATTAGGCAAATGTGGTAGAACAACCTGAGTCGGAGCGGGAGCGTGGGCTGGGGAACTGATTCGGGGGATTGCTGCTGCATCGAGTGGGGGCTTGAAATTTCAATGGCATGTGCAAGTGAATGAACGAGGCCTTGAAAACTAGAGAAGTCGGAAAAATGTGAACGGAATCAGCATATAATAGCTCCAATTCATTACATAAATAATTGTCGCCGTAATAATTGTAATATTACCTGGCTGAGTCGCAAAAATTCAAAGAAATCAGTAAGAGAATAAATTGTTTTGACTCTAGCCCAAAACGCCACAGCTGTTGACGTTGATTGATAGCTTGCGAGTGCTATTTTTAAGAATACAAAAATATGTGGGCTTCGGGACTTAAAAGGCAACTAGCTCTTGGATTAAACGGAAGACAAGTACTTAATGATTCTGAGGGATTTAGAACAATCAAGCGGGTTAATAACCTTGTAATTCCTAATGCCCTAACCTTGAGCCAAAGCTGTAAACTATCTTCACTTAACCCGCTAATATCTTATAAATCTGGCAGGCCATTATTAATGAGGCATACGCACATCCGCGGCTGTGCGATATAGCCATAAGTACCCTCATCGAAGTCACCATCTTGGCCAATAAGTCGCCGCTAAGTGATCGGAAGGGGGGAGATATAGGGAGGCGCCCACAGAGAGCGACAACACTAATGAACGCCGAGATATGACAAAGCCCGTGCATAGGTTGTGCACTCGCTTTAGACTCGTACATTGGCACCTGGAGTCGAGCCGGCATAATTATTATTTATCTGGCTCAGAGCAAAGACACCAAATTGGTAGCCGTAGCCGCAGCTCTGATCTGTACCCACACAATCTACTCAGCAGGCATACAGACTCTAAGGTACACTAAGAAAATGTCAAGCTTGTGTTGAGGTCGGAATAGAGTATTGTAGTTAAGAAATAATAAAGCATTTTTATATGTTAAATACATATAACTAATATCATTTCCCATAAAAAAGCATATAGAAAGCAACCATATGCCAAGTGTTATTTACTTTATTAGGTATTATTTATTATTAGGTAAATAATATTGAAGTCAGATTTTAATCAAATTTAAACAAGTTAAATGTCTTCAAGTTCACTGAACTTTTTTTCTCATTTCCTCATTTATTCTTCTTATTGAAATGTTTTTGTACCATGGAAAATATAAATTAATATTAAATATTCGTATTTTGTAAATAAATTGTAGAGAAAATCACAACGATAGGTCTTCTAGGATTGTGAAAGGCTTATAGTTCTTTTGCTTTCCTTTCCTTAAGCTCCGTACTCAGACACGCGAAAAGTGTTCCTAAGCATTGAGTCAATACTCCCCTCTCGCTCTATCGCACTGCTTAGAAACACTTTTCGCGTGTCTGAGTACGTAGCTTTTAAAGTGTGACCATATCATATACATAGCTGACTTGGCAAATATCGAAATCGGCAAATATCGGAATCTTTCTAGGGAAGAGTTATCGTCTGTTTTCTAACGATAAGCATGTTCTTATTTGCAATACAAGGATACTTTAGTTAACCTTCTTGTCCTTGTATAATTTTTAACTCAAGATTTTAATTTATTTTAATTTAATTTCAAGTGTAGTTATCTTGACTGCGGGGCGGCATATAAATCGCAAAGGCAAAGGCAACGACAACGGCAATCGTAATGAATGAATTACGTGGCCACGCCGACGACTACGACGACGACGAACCAGATAGAAGCGAAGGTTGCCGAATGTGGCCAAACCGAAACGAGATCGAGATCGCTGGCGGGGCGGGGTTAGGATGTGGGGCTCGGTCGGACTCGGAACGGATGCGTTTGGGCGTTAAGGCGGCGGCGTTTCAATGTTGACAAAACTCACTCAGGCACTCAGGCCCGGTAAACCGACAGATGTGCATATGGAGCCGAGACCACTCTCCGTTGAACTAGTTTAGTTGTTGCCATGTGTCTTACACGATGTCATACAACTCAAGCGGCCTAGAGATGACAGATCCATAAGCGATATATTGCAATTTGTGGGACTTTGCCAGGACTTTCCATAAGGAATTGAAATACAAAGTCTTTAATTGGGAGTCTAGGTCTTGCGGAGACTTGAAAATCTTTGGAGGGAATTCGAACAATATTTAAAAAAAAAAACAATATCATATTCAGAATGCAGTTTAGCTAGATTGGGAACTTCCGGTGTCAAGGTCTTAAAGAGATTACTCATTTAGACGTCTCATCTGTAGCGTTTCCTCTGGCTTGTGGCATAAATTAACGCTAGTGTGATTCAATCCACTTACCAATCCGAACCCACACACAACGTGAACAACTTAGGGCCTGGATTATTCGAGTTTCGCCAATTAATCAGCACACTGACTCATCTCTAGAGAGAGAGAGTGAGGCCAGGATTTGGTGCTCGGCTTTGTTGTCCCATTGCATTAAGCTGCACTAAAGCCCCGATCGCATTAGCAGCTGTTCAAAGTCCCAACGGAAGGAGTTCGCTGGAGCGACAAAGCGGATTAGGGTCCACACACACTCCGAGTGCGATTTTGCATCGGTTAGACCTTAATCTTGTCAGACGCTGAACGCTTCCCACACACACACACCTTTACTCCAGCGGAGGAGGAGGAGGAGGAGGAGGAGGGTGTTCCTGAATTATCGTTGCTTTATTTAAGTCCCCAATGAACTCAACTGTTACTTTGCCCTGATCTCTGTTCCAACCCGCCTCATTGTTCCAACCAGACGCCCTCGCACGCTCGCTGAGCGATTTACTGGCTCTGGTGAAGCTGCTCCGCGAAGACATCGCCCACCAGCGCCAGGAGATTGCCTACCTGCGGATGCTCTTGGAGAACTGTGCCGGCTGCAAGAATCCCCTCAGCGGCGACAACCAATTGCGCCTCGAGCCCGACTGCCGTTCGGCGAATCCCTGTTATCCAGGTAAGTCCGTTTGCGTTTAAGTCAACATACATTTTAGGGGCCTTAAAAATGAAGAAAATAAACAATTCTAGGAGTTAGATGTTTACTTAGTTGCCAACTTAACTTAGTTAAACTATATCTTTTATCTAGGATTTCAACTTTAAAATATCCTTTTTTCTTTCAATATATTTATGCATATATTCATAAGTTACATTGTCTTCAAATATAATTACCTTAAGCCCTATTTCCTTTCCCTAAGTTAAAAATAACAATTCCTACTTAATATTTTCTTGCAGGTGCGGAGTGCCTGGACTCGGCGTCCGGACCTAGATGTGGCCATTGTCCTCTCGGCTTCATTGGCGATGGCAAGACCTGCAAGCCGGGCGTCACCTGCGCCCACCTCGTGTGCTATCCGTAAGTCCATCCTTAAGTTAATCCTTGTGTACTATCCGAGAGCGTATGTGTGTGCGCTGAATTAGCGCGGTTCGTGGCGTCGTCTTTAATGGCGTCAAGGGCGTGGCCACCGCATCCATGTTAATTGTATTTGTCATGCTGCGACTCCGAGGGCTTGAAAAGCGCCGGCATCCGAGCGCCTAGGCCTCTGACTGTGCAATTATTTGCATTTTGCATTTTGCATTTGGCCTTAATGGCAATTTGATGTTGTTTATGGTTTGATGATCTAGCCAAACAGCAACCCATCCTCTGTCCTGTCCTGTCTATATACCTGTGATTGATAAGCACGTGATGGCCATTGAGAAGACACATTTAGGCCTTTATTTGCTGACTGAATTCTACGAATAAATGGGAGCAAGGAGACCGTGGACTTAAGCTGGTTACCCAGAACCCAGTAAGGTGATTGGGCTTAATGGCTGCGAGTCATGTGAGTGATTCTGGGACCGGTTCTCTCACCTCTGGCCCATCAGATAAGCTCCGTCGATCGCAGATATGTCAATGTGAATGCGAAGGCTTCCTAATCCCTTGTCACAGCGAAAGTTTTCCATTTCTTACGCATTCCTTATCCAGACTAAGATAGTTTAGGCCCTCGAGGTGGAAAGATAAATATTCAAATGATCTTTAAGAGGGGTTTATCTGCCAAACAATCTCTTTGATCTGAAGAAATATTATAACCATAATATAACCATCATATGCGCCGCTCACAAGGAAAGTCTTTCTCCAAAAAAGACATCAGAAGCCTCCCACAGCCCCGATTTCCAGCAGGAAGAGTTCATGTCACAGTCGGAAATATTAATAAAGAACTGACCCCAATCTCCGGTATCAGGCCGCTGCCAAATTTGTGTCGAACTAATTATGCAAAAGACCCACAGCCCTGCTGGACGCGGGACTCTAATAAAAACATTATTATTTCGGCCAGGCGCATGTCATAAATATGTTAAACAAAACTATAACAAGTTATGCGATGTAACGGAGCCAGAATATACCGAGAAGATATTGTCCGACAAAATGCAACAAAACCTTTGGCAATACGGAACGTTAAGCTGTGCGGTCTGGACCACAAATGGCACTTGAAACAGCCGCATAAATTAGTTAAATGTGAGCGGGAATAAAGAACCCGCACCCAGGTTCGGGTTAGCCAGAACTCCCGAGAAGCTGAAGCCGAAACTGACTGACTTCATTGTGTCAGAAGGCCCAAAGTGATTTCTGACCAGGAGGAGCCCGGGGAAACGCGAGAAGCGAGCGCCTGTTCGGCATAGGAAGCCCTCCTCCAGGCCATAAATTTGTGTAAATTATTGAGAAGAGCCCCGAGGCCCAAGAACCATGTGTGGTGTAGGTGTCTAGGGATCGCCTGGGTTTGTTTCGTATTTGTTTGGATTTCTTTGGATTTCTTTGGATGGTCCGGCGACTTGCGGGCAGGGTGCGCCCTCCCGCCCCGACTGACCGTATTTCAATTTGCATAAAATTGTTTTAAATGTTGTCACGACGTCGATCGTCTCGTTACTGTCATCTTTCATTATCGATGAAATGTGGCCGATGTGTGTGGTAGGCCGCAACCGATACTCCATTCTCCCAATCCCATTTCCAATCATTTTAATTTAGAACCCACCGAATGTCACCTGAATCAAATGCGGCGTCATGGCCAAACATGGTCAGCGCTTAGCCTGCCTTCAATTCGATTCCGGCTCCCATTCTTTACGAGACTTGGCCAGACGATAGATTCTATTAAAAGGTCGTAAAACTTGCGCTAATGACATGCACACCTGTTGATCCTTTGTTGTGGCAGTTATCGTGTGTGTTTTATGGGGGTATTGGTTTTGGAATAGGTCCAAAATAGGTCCCTGTCCCCGGGGAGTGATCTCTATTGTGTCCGTTGAGATAATGGTCCGAGGTTTCATTCTTAGTCTTGGAGGAACTGTACCATTCATTCTCTATATTTTTTTGTGTTCTTGGAAGTTAAGAAATGGTCAAATAAGCTATACATTAAATAAATAGTAAATATAATAGTATTGGCTTAAATTGAAATTATCACGCGAACTTGAAATGAAAAGAAATAGTTTACAATTGACATTATTCCAAATAATTAACTATAAAACACAAGCATAATTAATGTGTGCTTATGATTCCCAAGTGTATATTCCGTAAAGGAAAAAGCACATTAACTATTAATTTATTTTAATATTCAAATTAGCCTCAAGGCTTTAATAAAATAAAAAGTAAATTATGTGCAATCGGTTTATTTGAAACTAATACTCACACTTGCAAATACAAAGCACAGGCATTATTACAGGGTGCCTATAATTCCCAAGTGTCTATTTCGAATAGGGAATAGCACAAGAATTTATTTATTTTAATATTTAAATTAGCAATGGGCGAAAATCAAATTAAATAGTAAACAAATACAACCGAATCTATTACTCACATTAACAAATAAAAGCCACAGGTATTATAAGTGTGTGTCTATAATTCCCAAGTATCCATTCATTAGAAGGAAACTGCAAACAACGCTTTAACAACCCAATTTTTCAATCTGATTTCATTTGGTTTACTATTTAATTTATTTGAATATTCAAAGGACGGTTGGCCTCAATCATATTGTATAATTTAAGAGTAATAATCTCTGCATATTTTTTATTGCGAATTTCCCTGATTTCTTCCCATCTTCTTCTCGTTGAATCTCCCTTTTTATTTGCATTTCGAGTTCTCCCAGCACTTTCCATTTCCGAGAGCCCCGGCACAGGTGCGCTGACCACCTGAAAAGCCAATCATAACTTAGCCCCAGGCCGATGACAGTCGGCAGGGCCAGCACCTAGAAAGATTTCACTGCGCCGCACACTTTTGTTCAATTTAAATTATGCATTTGATGAAATAATCAGCGATGCAATCAAGCTTCAGTCCCCGATCCCAAACCCGAGCCAAGGCAGATAATATTACCAGTATCTGTAGATGGGGCGATATCGGTTCAGAGTGTGATTCCTGGGCCGATGGCAGCTGCAACATGTGTTCGGGCATGTTGGACAGTTCCCGCGACAGAATTCCATTTGATTGTGGCAACTTTCCCACAGAATCTCCATTTTCCTTCCCTTGCCTCCAATTTCCACCACTCCCCTCGAAAAGCACCAAACAAAACGTTTACGTTTTCAAAGGTAAGAGCGGGAAAAGCCAAGAGTGGAAGCGGCGGCTAGCTGGTTCACGGCTCGAAACATCAAAGTTCGGTGGAACGCATATCTCAGTGTGAATCAAGTTCGCCTACGCATCGGAAAAAAGTGGATCCATTGATTCCAAGTCGCTGTTGTCGTCGTCGTCGTTGGATTCGTTTTTGTTGTTTCTCCTCTCGCTGCTCTGGGGCTGCTCCGGTGCTGTTAACTCTGCGGCTGTGGCAGCATTTGACTGCTTGAATTCAAATTAATAGCTGGCTCAGGCCAGGTTTATACGTGAAGGGAGTTGGTGAACTACTCGAGAAAGGGAGATCTTGGAATCATTGATTTTGTGTTTGAGTAATTCGGCCCTTAACCTTAGGGAAAGCCTTGAAAGAATATATGACATTTCGATATTTTTCTAATGAAAATTTGTAAAAAACTCTGCTAAATATGATTTTATATTTGTAAAGCACTTTATTAGAGTATTTTAGGTATTTTTCTAAAATTCATCAGATTATCTTAAGTATTTTAAAACAAGATACTGCAGTTTTACCCGTTTGAGCAACAATAAAATGAAGATATATACATATGAATTAACCACATAAAGGCTATGTAAATAGGAACCTAAAATGTTGTATTAAAATAACCAAAAATAAATTAAGTTTGGTATTCAAATTAAATTGATTTAATTATTATAAAGTTTTCCATAGTTACACCCTTTCAAAAATATGTGACTAAGTTATAAACTTTAAGTTATAAAACTAGTCACCTTTGAAAAACGACAATATTTTTTCTTAACAAATATTTAATTCTTCTTACAAGGAGCAATAACTACATACTTTAGAAGATTGTTGTTAAGATAAATTGTTTTATTCTCTTTCCATTAGTTAAACTATTTAAAAAATATGTAAGAATATTTTTAAATAAACCAAGTTAAGTATGCAAATATAATAATTTATTTATATATTTGTACACTTTAAAGTAAAGGCTTTCGGCTGAATATAATTTATATTATAAAGTCCTAGTTACACATAAAAATAGGCAAATATATTTTTCTGAAAAAAATTTGATCCTTTTTAAAGAGATATTCTTTTATAAAATGTCTTGTATTATGTCACTTTATCTCGAATACTCGTATATACTGGCTTCTTATTTAATACCCCTATAACATGCTTTTGTGATCGGATGTTGGCAATATCGCCGCATAAACCTTTACGATGCCGGTTGTCTTGGCCGTGCGCAGGCGCAGCAATGAAAACAAAAACAAGCCCAGGCCAGGCCAAGTCGAGATCTGGCCCGAGCCAGAGTTAGAGTTGGAGCAGAGTCGAAACTGCGGCTGGAGCCGGAGTCGGAGTCGAAGTCGCAGTCAGCCTCGCAGATAAGTGGCCTGTGGCAAAATAAACGCCGCTTTATGGCAGTTAGCTGCAGTTTGTCCAGAGCGTGCGCCACATTCGAGGATCGGGGTGAGGGAGCACTTGGGGCAGAGGACTGAGGATTGGATGGTGGCACTTCTCCCCCTGGAAAGGGAGCTCCTTCTTCGAGTGGCAGCCAAGTGCTTGGTGGCTTCGTAGCTCTCCTGGAGTGGTGTGCATTTGCATGGCATGCGCTACCATTAGAAGCCATTTGGGCCAGGTTAATGGCTGTGGGGAGTCCGGTGAGTAACCCGTTAGAATGAGAGGGTTACGACCGAGCCGATTGTCTAATAGAGCATTATCCAAGCTAAAGATGTGATTGGGGACCCTTAAAGGAACTTAGATATAATAATATATGGAGTACAGTATTATTCCGAGGTCCCAGTGCCACGAGAGCCCAGGGAGTGTGGTTAAAAGCCTTTGCATGCTTCGAATCCATGTTCACACATTACTCAGGCCCTGCTCCTGCTTCACGGGACCAGCCCTCCTGTTCCTTCTATGGCTCTTTGGGAGAAGGAGGATCGCGGGGGCCTAGCCAGCAAATTGGAATTATGAATTATGAATGCGTGGTTAATAAAAAGAACGTCCAGCAGACAGGGCAAGTGGTGGCTCCGTCATGCTAACCATCCAGCACCGAGCATCCAGCATCCAGCATCCAGTGGATGCAGTGGGCGGGGTCAGCGGCCGAAATGCTAATGCGTTCCTCGCTGCGCTTGACTGGATATTTTCCCAGCACTCAAACGATGCCGCAGAGCCGCGGACCCAGACAACATGGTCGGATGAGCTGAAACAAAGCAGAAAAGCGCAAAGTGCTGGCCGAAAGGGAACCAGGAGGAGGCGTCTCTCTCTGGGAACGCAGCCGGAAAGCGAAAACCCCTACGCATCGCCCAAATCCACATCCAACCGGGCCGGGGACACGGACAGCAGCGCCTTGACTTAGGCCGCTTGCCACTTAAGTACTTAACACTTTTTGCTAATTGCGCGGTGCCAGTTGCCAGTTGGAGGCCAGACCCGAAATGTTCCACGGCAGAACATAATATTGACGCACACACTCCGGGGATCGGACAAGTGTGTTGTGGCCCACCATGGAAATGCCAAACCCGATGATGGCCTCAAGCTGATGGGTCCGCTCATCTGACAGCACTAAAAAAATAACAAAAATCAGTATTTTGCGACGCGGCTTGTTTTTTCTATCCAGCCAAATGTTGTTATAATACTCTATTTGAAATGAGAATGGTGAAGTTATTATGGTGTTTAAAAATGAAGTATTGGAAATATTTTGAAAGAAAAATTCTCTATTGTAAATTACAATTAATTAGGATTTTTTTAGGGAAGATATAATAGTGCAGGGAGTCTAACAATTAACTAAAGATATCATAGAAACTTACATTAAGGGGCTATAAATAATAAACAATAGAAATACATATTCACTTCTTAAGGCAGAAATCTCTAAAGAGGGCGTTTGAAATGGGAATGTTGAAGTTATTATGGTGCTTAAAAATAAAGTATTGTACATATTTTTAAGGATACATTCTGTATTATAAATTACAATTAATAAGCATTTAGATTAGGAAAAAAAGAGTATGATAAGAAGAAGTAGCATCAATTATTTAAAGAACGCTTAGAAAATTCTGGATGTTGTATCCAGATTAAATTAAGGATCTTTAAATAATAAGCTATATAAAAATATGTTCGTTTCTTAAGGCAGAAGCTAGAAAACTAGCTTTAAATCCCTTAAACTTTTGGAACATTATAAATCTCAACAAACCAACATGACTTTATTGACTTATCTGTTGAAAAAGATAAGAAATATATACTTTATAAGGAGCCCTACTTTTTGCTAGATTTGATTAATTTCAAAATGGTTAATTTCTTAATTTATAAATGCAACGGAATCGGTCAAATGCAGCTGCAAACAAAGCTCAAATTACAAATAATAAGCATTTTGTTTAGGGAAGATTAGTGCAGGGGGTTTCACAACCTTAAGCATTTTTCAAATATATATATACATATAAATATTATTATAAAAAGTTTACTAGGAAAATTTCAGGTCTTCTATATAACTTTTAAAAGTCAGGTATGCTATTCTTATAATATATTTTCGTCTGATAAAAGCTAGAATCATTCGAATTAAAAAATTCTACAAAATAATTAAGACCACTAAGACTTTCCTTGGATGAAATATAAATAATATAATTTTACCTACAATATAGAAATATATTAAACCAGTTATAAGACAATTACCCCTTTCTTTGAGAGTATAAAAGGGCTGTCAGTCTTAGAAATCTCCAAGGCTTGTCTCGTCATTATTGTTAGCTTCGCGGCCCAAAGCAAACTGGGAAGCTAGGGCCAGGTCCCAGTCGCAGGGTCCAAGACTACAATTAACTCCGACTGAGTCTTCCGGCAGGCGAAGACGCACTGTGTGTGCTTAGTCATAAAATATTGGAAACTATGGCTTCTGGGTCAGTTGGGCACGGTAGTTCTGGCTGATGGGTGATTTTCCTAGGAAATTGGACTGCCGTGAGTTATGTCCTGACAAAGTGGGATGCAAAGCGAGATGAAGTCAGAGTTGCAGATGGAAATAAAGACGAGGGCCCAGCTGCAGATGAAGATGGGGCCAGGCAGCTTGTAACTGTAACCCCGAACCGAAGCAACTAATGACCATGTCATGATATGTAAATATTTTGCAGAGCCACAAGCAATCCCACACTCCGGAGCATAAATAAGGAACGGTGGTCAGGGAGACTTACATGCATGCAGTGCAGTTGGGATATGTTGTGTTTTTTGGCCATGGGCCATCCGCATCTCGGCCTACACAACACAACACACATGATGTCGGCTCTCGGCTTATTTATTTGGGCCTCGGTTTGGCTTTTAATAAGATTTTCTTGTAATTGTAATTTGTTTTCTTTTCGGGATCCGCTGCTCTCTCCTGCAGGAGGCACATGTCGAACCCCGCTTTGTCGGTGCTTTTGTGACCCTCGCCCTCATCCTCCTCGAGCGCTGTCCCCTCCGCGGGTAACCTTTTCTCTTTTTCCCAACTCCCAGCTCACAGCTCACAGCTCAGTGGCCTTTGTGTAACCGTTTCCACTAGCCATCATTAATAAATATGCCTTTGTGTTGCCTCGGACTCGGTGTGTGTGCAACATTAACAGTCTTTTGTGGCTGTTTGTTCCTGCCTGTCGGTATTAATAAAAATAAACAATATAACCCAGGAACCCATAGCACACACGCTCTCTTAGCATTCCGAATCCCTGCTCGATCGCATTAACAAAACAAAATCTGTGTCTCCCTTTTGCAGAGGCGTCCAGTGTCACGATACCGTGAATGGAGGCCAGTGCGACTCCTGTCCGGCCGGCTACGAAGGTGATGGACGCACATGTTCGCTTCGTAATCCTTGCCTGGACACACCATGCCCCTCAGGTAAGTGCGGCCTCCCATGGGTTTGTCTTGAGCCCGCTATCCGAGCCCCGTCCTCTGTCCTCCGTCCCTCAAGTGGAGTTTTGTCTTCTGGGGGATTTGTTGTTGATTTTATGGCTAATTTGGGTTTGTCGTGGCATTAGCTCAGCGAGTGGGTTGATGGGTAAACATGGGATCAAAGAAAAGTATTTAATGAGAAATTAGAAGGGGGAATTGTTTGTTAAACATTTTAATTGTATTAGAAATATAAAAGAGGATGTGGAATCAAGGAACAGATTTAATTATAGAGATTTTAAGAAATTATAGGGAGTAATATTACTTAAATGTATTATTTATACGAGAAATTAATATTATATTAGAGAAAACAAAGGGTAAAAGTTGGGGTATAAGTAATAATTAAAATCAGAGTATAGCAGAGTTAATGTAAAATGTTTTAAAAATATATTAGATGAAAAATCGATTTCCTATCAAAGTTTAATCAAAATTTGATACAAAATTAGACGCTGGACATTTTTTATACTATTTATTTAACTTGCCACTTTACTATTTTAAATGGAATAGTGATTTGGTTTTTTTTAACACTATTTTAACATTCTCTAAACTCTAAATTCAGAGTATAGCAGATGTAATGTAAAATGTTTCACAAATATATCAGATGAAATATATATTTTTTATTAAAGTAAAGTAAATCCAAAATAAGACGTTAGATATTTTTTATAATATTTATTTAACCTGCCACTTTATTATTTTAAATGGGAAAGTGTTTAGTTTTTTTTTTTTTAACACTATTTTAACCTTCTCTAAACCTGTTAATAAATAAAACCCCATCTGTTAATATTCCCTAACCTTTTGAGAGCAGGGCAGCACTGGGTTCACACGACTATTTGATTTATTAATGCCAACTTCGCCTAAATTCGGGCTCTGAGGACTCGCCGACCCTTTTTGCTTTGATTGAATAAAAAACCCTCGAAAATTATATGGTGCCAGGGGTAATTTCTGGCTTCCCGCGAATGTGTGAAACAAGACGGCTAATCAGGGCCAGAGCCAAGTCTCTCAGTCCGGCTTTTGGGCGTGCTGGAATGTTGGGAGCTCGGGAAGTCAGTCAGGTTGGCAAATCGGTTGGCGGCAGAAGTACAAAGAGCCGCTGGGAGACCTGGGGAGACGTCACCAATTACACAACCTGATTACTAATAAACAATTCTCATTTGTACTAGGCAACATTCTAGTGCCCTCGCATAATGTGCAACACTATCAGAGGCAGAGCCAGTACACGGCCCGCAAATACTCGGTCGTAACGAACTAATCCGCAGCGGGAGACGCCTTACTTACATGCTACCGAAAACATAGAAAGTGCACATATTGAATACTACTACCAACATTAGTCATAAGTTGTAAGCTCTACGATTGGCAAAACAGCGGAATTCAAGTATTAGCAATCCATCAAGCAAAAGAAACATTAAAATATACACGAAATACTTTCGGTAAATCGATAGTTGCATAGAGTACATGTCCCCCTTGAATGCCCAGAAAGTGGAGTCTATAAACGTGTAACGAAATTTGTTTCCCAACCCCCACACCCAGACCGAAATCTCCCAATTATTGTAATAAAATATGGAATAATATTAATGAAAATGAAAATGTATGCTGTCATTTCTTTGTATTTAATAAAGATAAACTCAAACATTGGCTCTCTATCTTTATTTGCCTATCGAAATCATCTTCCACACATCCCACATGTCTGTATATCGCATCATGTTTATACACTATCATTTTCTGGTCATATGTCTCAGAAGATCTAACTGTCAGGGTAAGTGAGTTGTAGCATAAATCGGGGAGGATCTACATTAAGGAGGCTTTGTTTCGAAATTCCTATAATTCAGGGTCCGTAATTATTATAATTTTTATTATAAATATCAAAAAATAAAAGTTATTTTTTAATTTTTATTATACAAATCAATTATAACTCTTAAAATTGATTTAAAAAATAAAAATCAAATTTAATAATTATGTATTAATTTTTATTTAAAAATCAAAAATAACTCTTATTTTTGATTTTTATTTAAAAAATTGAGAAATAAGTGTTATTTGTTGATTTTTATTATAAAAATCAAAAATAAAAATCAAATTAGAATATCTTTTAAAGGGAAGAAATTATAGCACGGATCAACCTATAAATATGATCCGCTTTTTAATACCTTTCCGTTGATATATGTATGATG